>JABUQX010143784.1:12500-22500 GCA_015478945.1 Trachelipus rathkii
CTAAACTCTTCATCATCAGTTCCCCTCTCATCCAACAAATACCCTAAATATTTAAACTCAGACACTTGTTCCAGCTGCTCACCATCTAACATAACTTCACTGAGGGACTGTCATCACTCCCCAACCATAACCCCTAACTATCTACGTTTGTTTGTTTGCTCGCCCTCTTTTACACACCTGCCAAATCTCTACCAATCACTCTCAAACTCTTCAGATTCACCACACAACAAATCATCCCCATATAATAGGTAGGGCACCTCCACCATTCTCAATCATTCTAACACCATTTCCTGTCACTTACCTTCAATTCTTTCATAACCCCATCCATATACAAATTGAATAACCAAGGAGAGATAACACAACCCTGCCTCACTCCCGCTATTAATACTAAACCAATCACTTTTGACACCATTTATTCTTACACGCCTCACTATCGTCATACATACTTTTGATTCCATTCGAAGGCTATCACTCAACACAAATGAGACCTTCCCTATTAACCCTATCATACCCCTGTTGCAAATCCATAAACCCTAATACAATTTATTCTTCCTCTCCCTCATTTCTCTATCATTTGCTTTAATGTAAAGATTTGATCCACACCTCTCTCCTAAACTTACCTTGTTGCTTCACCAATCAGTCCTTCAGTCACTCCACGCACTCTTTCGACCAAACACCAGCATATATCTTTACCAACACTCAATAAACTAAATACCTTATAATTTCTACAGTTCCTTTATCTCCTTACCATATATAAGGGTGCTATTACTGCTCCTCCAATCCTCTGAAAACTACCCTCCATAAACGCTTTATTACACAGCTTCAAGATCAATCAATCACCATCTTGCCTCCCGTTCTTGATCATTTCACAAGTAATTTTATCTATACCTGCAGATTTACCATTCTTCAACTTTCTCCCTCTTACCCATTTCCTCCTCTTTGCTAATAACCTCATCCCAAAAATGCCTATTCCTTCTTGTACCATCAAACCCACACAGTCATTATCACCATTACTGCCAATATTATACAGATTTTCAAAGTGTTCTTTCACACTCCTCATCCATTTCATCCCAGTTACAAACACCATCCCATTCATTTATTCTAAGCAGGTTCCCTTATTCTCATTCTTAACCTTTCGCCCTTGAGAAGCCTATTCCTTGTATGTCCCATTCATCCTCCTTCCCAAACTGTTCATTTACAGTACCTCTTCTTTTCTCTGCATGTATGCATCTTTTTAGCATTCTTTTTCCTCCTTATATAGTTCAAGCATCTTTCTTTTGAAGCTTCATCATTGCTTTTAGTACATTCCAACCACACTTCTTTTTACTTTCATCACCTCTTCATTTCACCACTCACTGTTATCATTCTTACTTCCTGCTTTAGCACACCCACATACTTCTTTTGCACTAACAAAGGCTTCCTTCATTTGCTTCGAGATTTGTTCAGTTTCAACTTTTTCACATTCATCTGATTTATTTGCGAGCGTTCTTACATACTTATCCTTATTACCTTGTTCACTCACTTTCCTCTCCATCCAAGTCCCTACTAACTTAATTTTACATAGAACAACATAATGATCCGATAATCCCATTCCTAAACCCCTCACTGATTTAACACCCTATATACTTCAACATCTCCTTCTACCAACACAAAATCAATCATACTTTCCACTTCGATACCCTCTACCTCCACCAACTCTAGTATACTTATGAATACTCTTGTGTTTAAGAAAGTATTACTTACACACATACCTCTCGCTTCACAAATCAATCACCTTCCTACCATTCTCATTTTCTCCTGACACCCAACCTGTTATACAATCTTTTTTTTTTTAATATATATATATATATATATATATATATATATATATATATATATATATATATATATATATATATATATATATATATGTAATTATTAATATATTTAACCCTGTATATATATACTTATATATATATATATATATATAGGGTTGTGAAAAAAACGGTTTTTTTTATTTTTTTTTTTAAAACAAAATGTTTTTTTTTGTTTTTTATTAAAATTACCTCTTTTTATGTATATTAAAGGTGTTTTAAATTACCAATACCCCTTCTAGGCCTAAATATTGACTATTAATACAGATTTTATATATACAACATATATATATATATATATATATATATATATATATATATATATATATATATATATATATATATATATATATATATATATATATATATATATATATATATATATATATATATATATATATATATGATCAAAAAAAAAGGATGGTATAACAGGTGGTTTGGGGGTGTCGGGAGAAAAGTGAGAATGGTAGGAAGGTGATTGATTACTGTGGAGAAGTATGTGTGTAAGTAATACTTTCTTTAAACACAGGAGTATCCATAAGTATACTAGAGGGTGTGAGTAGAGATGGTATCGAAAGTGAAAGTATGATTGATTTTGTGTTGGTGATGAAGGAGATGTTGAAGTATGTAATGGTTAAATCAGTGAGGGTTTAGGAATGGGTTATCCGGATCGTATATTTGATGCTATGTAGTCGTTAGTGGGGACTTGGATAGGAAGGTGATACGGAAGGAAGTGGGTAAAATTAGAAGTGTGAAGTTTAGTGAACAGGTATGGATAGTATGTAAGAACACTCGCAAGTAAATCAGTTGGATGTGAACAAGTTGAAACTGAATAAATCTAGTGGAAGCAAATGAAGGAAGCAGTATGTGACAAAAAGAGTATGTGGGTGTGCTAGTAAGAATGTTAACAGTGAGTGGTGGAGTGAAGAGGTGATGCAAGCGGTTAAAGTAAAAAGAAGCGTGGTTGAATGTACTAAGCAAATGATGAAGTTTCAGGAAAGATATGAGATTATAGGAGGAAAAAAGGAATGCTAAAAGATGCATACGTAAGAACAGTTAGTAAATGAACAGTTTGGAAGGAGGATTAATGGGGACACAAGGGAATAGGAAGCTCTTCTGGAAGAAAGCGCGAGAATAATGGGAACCTGCTTAGAATAATGAATAGGGATGTGTTTTATGACTGATGAAATGGATGTGAGTGGGTGTGGAAAGAACACTTTGAAAATCTGGATAATATTGGCAGTAATGATAGTGAATGTGTGTGTGGGTTTGATGGTACAAGAAGAATAGGTATTTTGGGGATGAGGTTATTAGCAAAGAGGAGGAAATGGGTAGAGTGAGAAAGTTGAAGAATGGTAAATCTGCAGGTATAGATGAAATTACGGAGGCAAGATGGTGATTGATTGGATCTTGAAATTGTGTAATAAAGCGTTTATGGAGGGTATAGTTTCGAGGGATTGGAGGAGAGCAGTAATAGTACCTTTATATAAGGGTAAAGGGGGATAAGGGAACTGTAGAAATTATAAGGTATTTAGTTTATTGAGTGTAGAGAAGATATATGCTGGTGTTTTTGGTCGAAAGAGTGCGCAGAGTGACTGAAGGACTGATTGGTGAAGAACAAGGTGCGTTTAGGAGGAGTAGTAGAGGATGTGTGGATCAAATCTTTACATTGAAGCAAATAGAGAAAATTTGAGAGGAAGAATAAATTGTATTTAGGTTTATGGATTTGCACAAGGGTATGATAGGGTTAATAGGGAAAGGTCTATGGCAGGTGTTAGTGATATAGTGTTGGTGATAGGCTTCTGAATGGAATCAAAGTATGTATGACGATAGTGAGGTGTGTGTAAGAATAAATGGTGTCAAAAGTGATTGGTTTAGTATTAATAGCGGAGTGAGGCAGGGTTGTGTTATGTCTCCTTGGTTATTCAATTTGTATATGGATGGGGTTATGAAAGAATTGAAGGTGGGCGTGACAGGAAATGGTGTTAGAATGATGGAAGTATAAGTGCGGATGATTTGGTTTTGTGTGGCGAATCTGAAGAGTTTGAGATGAGAGGATTGGTAGAGATATTTGGCAAGTGTGTAAAAGGAGGGTTTGAAAGTAAACATAGATAAGAGTTAGGTTATGGTTGTGAATAGTGAGGACAATCCTCAGTGTGAAGTTATGTTAGATGGTGAAGACAGCTGGAACAAGTGTCGAGTTTAAATATTTAGGGTATATGTTGGATGAGAAGAGATGGATGATGCAGAGTTTAGTAGGAAAGTTGTGAATGGCAGGAAGGTGGCTGGTGCAATTAAATCGTTGGTGAATGTAAAGGGACTAAGTCTTTAGTGCGCTAGGGTCTTACATGAGGATATGTTGTTACCTGTGTTATTGTATAGTAGTGTATGGTCTGGAATAAGAGAGTATAGATCTAAAGTTCAATGTGTTCAGATGGACAATCTTAGGGGCATGCTAGGTGTGAGAAGAATTGATAAAATGAGGAATGAACATATTAGAGACTTGTGTGGTGTGAAGAAAGGGGTAAACGAGAGAATAAATGAAAGTATGTTGAGATGGTTTGGTCATGTGGAAAGGATGAATGATAGTCGGTTTTTAAGCAGATGTATAGTGGCGAGTGTGTTGAAAACCGACCGGCTGGGAGATCGAAGAAAAAGTGGATTGAGTCAGTAAACGAATGTCTGAAGGAGAGAAATGTGAGTTTGGCAGAGGCGAGAATAAAGGTGCATAATAAGAGAATGGCGGGGTTTTGTGAGGGGGTATGGTTGTGGCCCACCTGGGTCAAGGGATGAACCCTTACACTGATGATTTACCATAGTGAGGGTCCATCGCAGTCCCGTGAAGCTATAGGGTGGATTTTCTGACTGCGACGAGTCCTTACTAATTAATGGAACAGAGGCTGGGCTTTCTTTTCGACTTTTGTCATATTCTTCTACTGCTTTTCTTTTCTGATGCTTGTTACGCACCTTACCACCAGTCTTGGGGAGAAAAGGTAGATGAAGAATATATATATATATATATATATATATATATATATATATATATATATATATATATATATATATATATATATATATATATATATATATATATATATATATATATATATATATATATATATATAAATAATAATAATAATAATAATAATAATAATAATAATAATAATAATAATAATAATAATAATAATAATCAGATCATGTGAAATGTAATAATTATATGCCCTAGAGCACTAATAAAACTTTATTAAGTACTAAACTCTACTTTATATATTGTATACCTCTTTTAACATATTGTATTTACTGTATTTTAATGCTAAATACCCTAAAAAGACTTGATATATATGAAAAATAAGTAATTTAAAAAAAAACAAAAAAAAACCAAAAATTTTGGCCATTGGTCTTTTTTAAAAAAAACGTGTTTTTAAAAAAAAAAAAAAATTTTTTTTTTAATCCCAACTATATATATATATATATATATATATATATATATATATATATATATATATATATATATATATATATATATATATATATATATATATATATATATATATATATATATATATATATATATATATTTAGGGACTATAACCAGCCACTTCCGAGGCCACCCTTTTCGCTAGGAAGGAATAGAGATATAGGTCTGAAAGGGGTGTAAGCGGGCATTACCCCTCCGAAGGAGGGGTAAGGACTCAGCCCTTCGGGCTGAGCCCCCTCTCAGATTCACACCCTTTTAGGGGCACATCCCCATGGGTTTCTCTCGGGAGGTGGTGTGTTGCTTTTGATACTCTTGGTTAATGAAAACTGTTTATCGTAAGTTAGGTACGTTATGTTAAAATATTATTTGGACAATGTGAAATTAACACTGATTTGTTAGAGAAATGATGAGTTTTGTAAGATATTACTGTGTTATCTGACGATGATGTGTTAGAAACGTGAGCCTAGGTTAAGTTTTTGTTGAGTAATGTCAGGTTTGCCCGAGAATTTTGCTAATGTCTACGTTTATTCATAGTTCAAATGATGTTATACTAGAGACGTGTGACACTTTGATGAAGATAGTGTCAATTCATAGTTCGAGATGCTGGTATCTTTGATAGATTGGTCACTTTGTTAAGGGATTTTGTTAGATAATACGTCTTTACCTGTTGCTGATCCAAAATGATACTCGAAATATGACCTGAATCAATAGGTCGATAGATCATAGACGGGTGGATGGGTAGGGAACTGCAGGGATGGGTGGTTTGATTTACTGATTTACTGATTTACTGCTTTAAAATCAGTAAACTATTACGCTTTACTGTGATATTTTATTCAGAGAACTTATTTTTATGTTATGTCAGGATAAAAAAATTTTATTTTTATGTTATGTTTGGTTAAAACTTTGTTATATTTGCAATTATTCGTTTGGGATTATGATATTTAGACGAGGTTATGATGAATTTTTGTTAAATATTACGAAGTTGATGTAAAAACTTTGTTACATTAGCAATATATTTGTTGTCAGTATGATGCTTAGACATGGTTATGCTAAATTTTTGTTAAATATTACGATGTTAATGTAAAATTAACATTGATATGTTAGAGATATGCCTGAAAAAGTGTGAATAGGTTACGTTTTGTATGAAGTGTTATGTAGTTTACTGTTGCTAAGCGCGGGAGTTTGTTAATGTTAGTAGTTTATTCGTGCGTAAGGTGTGTCAGGTTTTGCCATTGTACAATATATTCTTAGTTCTGGTCATGCTATGTTAGCTTTATTAATGTGAAAACACTGTTACGTTAGCACATATTCGTTGGTTAGTATATAAAGAACTTATTTTGTACTACGTTATTGCTGTTGTTGTTGTTGTTGTTGTTGTTGTTGTTGTTGTCTAACGAGAATATATACCCTTTTGAGTTGATATGGTTCGTTCGTGCGTCGTATTCTTGTTTACTTTCGTCTAACGAGAATATATACATTTAAGGGTTGTTTACGCATACGATTTCCGTCAGTAGGACATTTTTCGCTGTGCTGGTACGATGACATCTCCTCGCATCTCTAAACCTATTGTTGATATTTTCACGAGGAGCTTCGTTATTCCCAACGATGTGTCATTTATATTTAATCGTCAACCGGATGGATACCGATACATTGCTTGTATTCCATCCAGAGGTTCAAATAATAGACCTTTATTCATTTGTGTTGAAGAGTTCATCAAGATTATCAATATTGCAGCAGGATGGATAGAGGATAAATGTGTGTCATCTGATATATCGACTAACAGTGAAATATCTAACTGGAAAGATAACGTGAGAGGTTCTAGTAGAATAGACGTTGTGTTCTCGTCGTGTGACGATATTAAAACCCTTGATGTACGCAACTACTGGAAACCCATCGATTGTGTGACCTTCAGACATACGTGTATAGGTTTCACAGTTCGAACATCTGAAAATATTACAACATTGCTTAAAATAAAAAACGAATTAACATCGCATCTTAACGATGTTGACATACTTGAGGACTTAATACTTATAGCACATGGTGTAATCTATGATATTTACACCAAAACATGTGGTTTCCCGTATAATGCAGTATACAGGAATGCTTTAATAACTATCAGCTTGGATGAATTTACTTCTCTCTTGTATGAGAGAATGAGTGCTGCTGAATCAAAATATGCTGAAAAATGGTTTAGTGTTGCTGAAGGCATTTATAGTTACATCCTTTCAAAGGGTGTTGAATCTTTAGAGAGATATATAGAACTTACCCAACTTGAATCCTGTGTTCTCTGATTAGATGAATTAATATATTTAAAATAAACATGTTTTTTATGTATTTATATGTTTTTATGTATTTATATAACGTTGTTTTCAATGAAAATTATATGTTATAAAAATGAAAACTTGTTTTACTTCCCTCGTAAGTTCGCTTTATTGACTAAGTTGTTAATGATAGCTGTTTATTCGTCTGGTTGTTGTGTGTTAAGTATGTTATGTTCATAGTTTAGCTTTACAGAGGGTAAAAACTTTACGTTGTTTGTCTTTACCCATTATGTATTATGATGGTTAGGTACGGTTATGCTAAATTTTTTGTTAAATATTACTGTGTTAATGTAAAATTAACATTGTCATGTTGATATGTTTGATAAAGTGTGAATGGATTATGTTTTTGTGAGCTTTGTTAGTTACTTTTACTGATGATAAGTTTGGACCTTTGTTAATGTTAGCAGTTTATTCTTGCTTAAGATGTGTCAGGTTTGTCGTTGTATATTATATTCTTAGTTCTAGCAATGTTATGTTGGCTTTATTAATGTGAAAACTTTGTTACGTTAGCATACTTTCACTGGTCTGTATGATAATTACACTAGGTATGTTAGAGACATGCTTGATCATGTGTGAATAAGTTACGTTATATATATATATATATATATATACTGGTGTAAAGTGTGGAACTTTGTTAATGTTAACAGTTTATTCGTGTTAGTTGTGTTAGGTTTGTCTTTGTACATTATTTTTCTTAGTTCATGTTACGCAAATGTTAGCTTTATTGATATGGAAACCTTGTTACGTTAGAGTATATTCGTTGATTGGTATGATAATTAGACAAGGTTGTTGTGATAGAATTACGCTTTAAATGTTACTGTGTCAGTGTAGATTAACGTTAATATGGTAGAGATATCCTTGAAAAAGTAAGAATAGGTTACGTTTTGCATGCAGCGTTAGTTACTTTACTGGTGTTAAGTTTGGAACTTTGTTAATGTTAACAGTTTATTCGTGTGTAAGTTGTGTTAGGTTTGTCTTTGTACATTATTTTCTTAGTTCATGTTACGCCATGTTAGCTTTATTGATGTGGAAACCTTATTATGTTAGAAAATATTCGTTGATCAGTATGATAGTTAACCAGTGTTGTGATAAATTTTTGCTAAATGTTACTGTGTCAGTGTAAGGTTAACGATAATATGTTAGATATATGCTTGACAAAGTGTAAGTAGGTTACGTTTTTGTATGCTATATTAGTTACTTTACTGTTGTTAAGTGTGGAACTTTGTTAGCGTTAACAGTTTATTCATGTTTAAGATGTGTCAGGTTTGTCGTTGTGGGTTATATTCATAGTTCAGATGATACTAAGTAAACTTTATTAATGTGAAAACTTTGTTACGTCAACATATATTGATTGATGTTTGTATAAAGAACTTGATTTTATGTTATGTTTATTCAAAATGATACTCGAAATGTGACTTGAATCAATAGATCAATAGATCAATAGATCAAGGATGGACAGGAGGGTGGCCGGATGCTGGCTGGATGGTGGTTTGATTTACTGATTTACTGATTTAGGGTATGTAAAACATGAAAATTTTAGTAAAAATTTGACCTTAATCAATAGATCAATAGATCACAGATGGTCAGGAGGGAGGTTGGATAGTGGTTTGATTTACTGATTTACTGATTTAGGGTATGTAAAACGTTACAAATTTAGTAAAAATTTGACCTTAATCAATAGATCACAGATGGTCAGGAGGGAGGTTGGATAGTGGTTTGATTTAGTGATTTACTGCTTTAGGGTATGTAAAACGTTACAATTTTAGTAAAAATTTGACCTTAATCAATAGATCAATAGATCACAGATGGTCAGGAGGGAGGTTGGATAGTGGTTTGATTTAGTGATTTACTGCTTTAGGGTATGTAAAAACGTAAATTTGTAAGTTATAACATAAAAAGAATAAGAAATTTTATTTATTTATTTATTTATTTATTTATTTATTTATTTTCTTGATGGTTCTGAAACCATTATTTTCGAAATCTACAGACTCGATAACCTATATAAAGACACCAACATTGTATCATTACACAAATATTTAATAACTCGGCACCGCACCGGAGCCAGCACCGGTGCAGCTGTCAACTCCTACTCCTCTGAGTCAGACTCCTTCTCCATTCTTTCCTTTCTTTATTCATCTTTCATCCTTCTTTCTTCCTCCTTCGACCTCTGTTTTGCACTCTGTGCTCTTTTTTCAGTCGGGACCCCCCTAATGGGGGGTCCTAGACACCCTACACGGACTTATAACCATCATATTCGAACTCTACGACCTCGATAACCCTTATAAGGACACCAACATTGTTGTTATACGACTGTTTATTAACTCGGCACCGCAGTGGCTCCAGCACCG
>JABUQX010143785.1:5000-20338 GCA_015478945.1 Trachelipus rathkii
TTAACACCAATAAAGTAACTAACATTGCAGCCGTGCAAAACGTAGGCTATTCATACTTCTTTTTCTATTATCTCTACCATATTGGTCAAAATCTTGCCATTGACACAGTAACTTATCAAAAATGTATCATAACCTTGTCCGATTATCATACAGACCAACGGAATATATGCAAACGTAACAAAGTTTTTACATTATCATAGTAATATTTAACAAAAAATTTATCATAACTTTACCTAAATATCATAATCCCCAACAAATAACTGCAAACATAACAAAGTTTTTTTCCAAACATAACATAAAAATAACAAAGTTTTATCCAAACATAACATAAAAATAAGTTCTTTGAATAAAATATCATAGTAAAGTGTAATAGTTTACCGAATTTAAAGCTGTAAATCAGTAAATCAGTAAATCAAACCACCCGGCCCCTCCCCACCCCTCCCTACCTACCCGTCCACGATCTTTGATCTATCTATCTAATGATTCAGGTCACATATCGCACCATTTCGGATAAACATAGTACAAAAATAAGTTCTTTATATCACGTTGACTGCCAAGCCCAAATCAGTCATAAGTACCCCAGTGCCAAAAAAAAAGATTTCATTTTTTTTTATAAAAACACTGTATGATGTATAAGAAAAGGTTTGGTGATAATTTGTGTGTTCAAAGTGTAATAGATTTTGATAAAATCTCTTTTGTTTTTTTTGTTGTTTTTTTTGAAAACCTTCAGCTGGCCATGTCACCAATATATGGTGACAGTACCTTCAGGGGGCCATGTCACCAATATATGGTGACAGTCCTTTTTACATTGTTTTCCGTAAATTATTAAATTTTTTTTTAATTTACTGAATGTAAATAGCAATAACAAATATGTTTTAACCAAAAAAACAGTTTCTACATGTTCAACTGAACTGTGAAAACTATGTTTGTGTTGATGTTTGTGTTGTTAATTTTTTTAATTATTTTGAGAGCCATGTCACCAGTATTTGGTGACATCTAACCCAAAATATTCCCCGTGCGCCAACGATCTTAATTCATGTATAATAATGTATAGAGTGTCACCAAATACAGTTGACAAGGCTTGGTTCGGCAAAAACACTGTCACCAAATATTGGTGACGCGGCTTCCTGTGAAAAATCACTGTCACCAATATATGGTGACAGTACCTTCAGGGGGCCATGTTTTGGAATAATCGTTACTTTAGATTTGGGAAAAATGGTGCTCAGCCGGAGCAAAATCAAACCATTTAAGATTAAGGAAAATGGGGCTCAGCCCGGAGGGAAAAATAAAACCTTTTTAAGATAAAGGAAAAAAATTGGGGCTCAGCCAGGAGAAAAATAAAACCCCTTTTGAATTTGGGAAAATGGGATTGTGAGCAAAAATCACAAACCCCTTTTGAATGAGGAAAATGGGACTCAATGGGAGCAAAATGAGCCACTTTAGTTAAAGGAAAATGGGGCTCAACGGAGGAAAAATAAAACCCTTTTTCCTTAATCAAAAATGGGGCTCAACCCGGAGAAAAATCAAACCCTTTTTAAGATTAAGAAAAAATGGGGCTCAGCCCGGAGGAAAAATCAAACCGTTTTTAAGATTAAGGAAAAATGGGGCTCAGCCCGGAGGAAAAATCAAACCGTTTTTAAGATTAAGGAAAAATGGGGCTCAGCCTGGAGCAAAAATCGAACCCTTTTTAAGATTAAGGAAAAATAGGGCTCAGCCCGGAGCAAAAAAAAAAAACCCTTTTTAAGATTAAGGGAAAAAATGGGGCTCAGCCCGGAGAAAAATAAAACCCTTTTTAAGATAAAGGAAAAATAGGGCTCAGCCCGGAGGAAAAATAAAACCCTTTTTAAGATTTAGCAAAAATGGGGCTCAGTTCTGAGCAAAACTCAGACCCTTTTTAAGCTTAATTAAAAATGGGGCTCAGCCCGGACCAAAAATCAAACCCTTTTTAAAATTAAGTAAAAATGGGGCCCAGACCGGATCAAAAATCATGACCCTTTTTTAGGTTAAGGAAAAATGTTGTATACGTCAAACCCCTTTTAAGATTAAGGGAAAAATGGGGCTCAGCCCGGGCAAAAATCTAACCCCTTTAGATTTAGGAAAAATGGGGCTCAGCCCGGAGCAAAAATCAAACCCTTTTTAAGATTAAGGAAAAATGGGGCTCAGCCCGGAGAAAAAATAAAACCCTTTTTAAGATTAAGGAAAAATGGGGCTCAGCCCGAAGGAAAAATAAAACCCTTTTTAAGATTTAGGAAAAATGAGGCTCAGCCCGGAGCAAAAATCAAACCCTTTTTAAGATTTAGGAAAAATGGGGCTCAGCCCGGAGCAAAAAATCAAACCCTTTTTAAAATTAAGGAAAAATGGGGCTCAGCCGGAGCAAAAATCAAACCGTTTTTAAGATTAAGGAAAAATGGGGCTCAGCCCGGAGGAAAAATCAAACCGTTTTTAAGATTAAGGAAAAATGGGGCTCAGCCCGGAGAAAAAATCAAACCGTTTTTAAGATTAAAGAAAAATGGGGCTCAGCCCGGAGCAAAAATCGAACCCTTTTTAAGATTTAGGAAAAATGGGGCTCAGCCCGGAGCAAAAATCAAACCCTTTTTAAGGAAAAAGAGGCTCAGCCCGGAGGAAAAATAAAACCCTTTTTAAGATAAAGGAAAAATGGGGCTCAGCCCGGAGGAAAAATCAAACCGTTTTTAAGATTAAGGAAAAATGGGGCTCAGCCTGGAGCGAAAATCAAACCCTTTTAAAGATTAAGGAAAAATGGGGCTCAGCCAGGGGGAAAAATAAAACCCTTTTTAAGATTAAGGAAAAATGGGGCTCAGCCCGGAGCAAAAATCAAACCCTTTTTAAGATTAGGGAAAAATGGGGCTAAGCCCGGAGCAAAAATCAAAACCTTTTTAAGATTAAGGAAAAATGGGGCTCAGCCCGGAGGAAAGATCAAACCGTTTTTAAGATTAAGGAAAAATAGGGCTCAGCCCGGAGGAAAAATAAAACCCTTTTTAAGATAAAGGAAAAATGGGGCTCAGCCCGGAGGAAAAATCAAACCGTTTTTAAGATTAAGGAAAAATGGGGCTCAGCCTGGAGCGAAAATCAAACCCTTTTAAAGATTAAGGAAAAATAGTGCTCAGCACGGAGCAAAAATCGAACCCTTTTTAAAATTAAGGAAAAATGAGGCTCAGTCCGGAGGAAAAATCAAACCGTTTTTAAGATTTAGGAAAAATGGGGCTCAGCCCGGAACAAAAATCAAACCCTTTTTAAGATTAAGGAAAAATGGGGCTCAGCATGGAGCAAAAATCAAACCCTTTTTAAGATTAAGGAAAAATATTGTAACTGGGCAGAAATCAAAACCCTTTTTAAGATTAGGAAAAAATGAATCAGCCCGGAGCAAAAATCAAACCTTTTTAAGATTAAGGAAAAATGGGGCTCAGCCCGGAGGAAAAAATAAAACCCTTTTTAAGATTAAGGAAAAATGGGGCTCAGACCGGAGGAAAAATCAAACCGTTTTTAAGATTAAGGAAAAATGGGGCTCAGCCCTTAGGAAAAATCAAACCCTTTTTAAGATTAAGGAAAAATGGGGCTCAGCCCGGAGCAAAAATCAAACCCTTTTTAAGATTTAGGAAAAATGGGGCTCAGCCCGGAGGCAAAAATAAAACCCTTTTTAAGATAAAGAAAAATGGGGCTCAGCCCGGAGCAAAAATCGAACCCTTTGAAGATTTAGGAAAAATAGGGCTCAGCCCGGAGCAAAAATCAAACCCTTTTTAAGATTAAGGAAAAAAAGGGCTCAGCACAAGCAAAAATCAAACCCTTTTTAAGATTTAGGAAAAATAGGGCTCAGCCGGAGCAAAAATCAAACCCTTTTTAAGATTAAGGAAAAATGGGGCTCAGCCCGGAGGAAAAATAAAACCCTTTTTAAGATTTAGGAAAAATGGGGCTCAGCCCGGAGCAAAAATCAAACCCTTTTTAAGATAAAGAAAAATGGGGCTGAGCCCGGGGGAAAAATAAAACCCTTTTTAAGATTAAGGAAAAATGGGGCTCAGCCCGAAGGAAAAATAAAACCCTTTTTAAGATTTAGGAAAAATGGGGCTCAGCCCGGAGCAAAAATCAAATACTTACCAGTTAAGACAATGGGGCTCAGCCCGGAGCAAAAATCAAACACTTTTTAAGACTAAGGAAAAATGGGGCTCAGCCTGGATTAAAGATCAAACCGTTTTTAATATTAAGGAAAAATGGGGCTCAGCCCGGAGATAAAATCAAACCGTTTTTAAGATTAAGGGAAAAATGGGGGCTCAATGGGAAAAAATCAAACCAGTTTTTAAGATTAGGAAAAATGGGGCTCAGCCCAGGGGAAAAAAATCGAACCCTTTTTAAGATTTAGGAAAAATGGGGCTCAGCCCGGAGCAAAAATCAAAACCCCGTTTAAGATTAAGGAAAAAAGGCCTCAGCCCGGAGGAAAAATAAAACCCTTTTTAAGATAAAGGAAAAATGGGGCTCAGCCTGGAGCAAAAATCAAACCCTTTTAAAGATTAAGGAAAAATGGGGCTCAGCCAGGGGGAAAAATAAAACCCTTTTTAAGATTAAGGAAAAATTGGGCTCAGCCCGGAGCAAAAATCAAAACCTTTTTAAGATTAAGGAAAAATGGGGCTCAGCCGGAGGAAAAATCAAACCGTTTAAGATTAAGGAAAATGGGGCTCAGCCCGGAGGAAAAATCAAACCGTTTTTAAGATTAAGGAAAAATGGGGCTCAGCCTGGAGGAAAAATCAAACCGTTTTTAAGATTAAGGAAAAATGGGGCTCAGCCCGGAACGAAAAATCAAACCGTTTTTAAGATTTAGGAAAAATGGAGCAGCCCGGAGCAAAATCAAACCCTTTTTAAGATTAAGGAAAAATGGGGCTCAGCCCGGAGGAAAAATAAAACCTTTTTAAGATAAAGGAAAAATGGGGCTCAGCCCGGAGGAAAAATCAAACCGTTTTTAAGATTAAGGAAAAATGGGGCTCAGCCTGGAGCAAAAATCAAACCCTTTTAAAGATTAAGGAAAAATAGTGCTCAGCACGGAGCAAAAATCGAACCCTTTTTAAAATTAAGGAAAAATGAGGCTCAGTCCGGAGGAAAAATCAAACCGTTTTTAAGATTTAGGAAAAATGGGGCTCAGCCCGGAAGCAAAAATCAAACCCTTTTTAAGATTAAGGAAAAAAAGGGCTAAGCCAGGAGCAAAAATCAAACCCTTTTTAAAATTAAGGAAAAATGGGGCTCAGCCTGGAGCAAAAATCAAACCCTTTTTAAGATTAAGGAAAAATGGGGCTCAGCCCGGAGCAAAAATCAAACCCTTTTTAAGATTAAGGAAAAATGGGGCTCAGCCCGGAGGAAAAAACCGATTTTAAGATTAAGGAAAAATGGGGCTCAGCCCGGAGCAAAAAATCAAACCCTTTTTAAGATTAAAGAAAAATAGGGCTCAGCCCGGAGGAAAAAATAAAACCCTTTTTAAGATTAAGGAAAAATGGGGCTCAGCCCGGAGCAAAAATCAAACCCTTTTAAGATTTAGGAAAAATGGGGCTCAGCCCGGAGCAAAAATCAAACCCTTTTTAAGATTAGGGAAAAATGGGGCTCAGCCCGGAACAAAAATCAAAACCTTTTTAAGATTTAGGAAAAATTGGGCTCAGCCAGGAGCAAAAATCAAACCCTTTTAAGATTAAGGAAAAATGGGGCTCAGCACGGAGCAAAAATCAAACAATTTTTAAGATTAAGGAAAAATGGGGCTCAGTCCGGAGCAAAAATCAAACCCTTTTAAGATTAAGGAAAAATGGGGCTCAGCCCGGGAAAAATCGAACCCCTTTTAAGATTTAGGAAAAATGAGTCAGCCCGGAGCAAAAATAAAACCCTTTTTAAGATTTAGGAAAAATAGGAGCTCAGCCAGACAAAAATCAACATTTAGGAAAAATGGGGCTCAGCCCTGAGCAAAAATCAAACATTTTTAATATTAAGAAAAATGGGGCTCAGCCCTGAGCAAAAATCAAACCCTTTTTAAAATTAATTAAAAATGGGGCTCAATGGAAAATAAAATATTTTAAGATTAAGTAATGGGAAAATATTAAAAATAAAACCCTTTTTAAGATTTAGGAAAAATGGGGCTCAGCCCGGAGCCAAAATCAAACATTTTTTAAGAGTAAGGAAAAATGGGGCTAAGCCCGGAGCAAAAATCAAACAATTTTTAAGCTTAAGGAAAAACAAGGCTCAACCAGGAGCAAAAATCAAACCCTTTTTAAGATTTAGGAAAAATGGGGCTCAGCCCAGAGCAAAAATCAAACCCTTTTTAAGATTAAGGAAAAATACGGCTCAGCCCGGAGGAAAAATAAAACCCTTTTTAAGATTAAGGAAAATGGGGCTCAGCCCGGAGGAAAAATAAAACCCTTTTTAAGGTTTAGGAAAAATGGGGCTCAGCCCGGAGCAAAAATCAAACCCTTTTTAAGATTAAGGAAAAATGGGGCTCAGCCCGGAGCAAAAATGAAACCGTTTTTAAGATTAAGAAAAAATGGGGCTCAGCCCGGAGCAAAAATCAAACCGTTTTTAAGACTAAGGAAAAATTGGACTCAGCCCGGAGAAAAAATCAAACCGTTTTTAATATTAAGGAAAAATGGGGCTCAGACTGGAGCAAAAATCCAACCCTTTTTAAGATTTAGGAAAAATGGGGCTCAGCCCGGAGCAAAAATCTAACCCTTTTTAAGATTAAGGAAAAATGGGGCTCAGCCCGGGGGAAAAATAAAACTTTTTTAAGGTTAAGGAAAAATGGGGCTCAGCCCTGAGGAAAAATAAAACCTTTTTTAAGATTTAGGAAAAATGGGGCTCAGCCCGGAGCAAAAATCAAACCATTTTTAAGATTAAGGAAAAATGGGGATCAAAAATCAAACCCTTTTTAAGATTAAGGAAAAATGGGGCTCAGCCCGGAGGAAAAATAAAACCCTTTTTAAGATTAGGAAAAATGGGGCTCAGCCCGGAGCAAAAATCAAACCCTTTTAAGATTAAGGAAAAATGGGGCTCAGCCGGAGGAAAAATAAAACCCTTTTTAAGATTTAGGAAAAATGGGGCTCAGCCCGGAGCAAAAATCAAACATTTTTTAAGATTAAGGAAAAATAGGGCTCAGCCCGGAGCAAAAATCAAACCCTTTTAAGATTAAGGAAAAATGGGGCTCAGCCCGGAGCAAAAATCAAACCCTTTTTAAGATTTAGGAAAAATTGGGGCTCAGCCCGGAGGAAAAATCAAACCCTTTTAAGATTAAGGAAAAATAGGGGCTAAGCCCGGAGCAAAAATCAAACCCTTTTTAAGATTAAGGAAAAATGGGGCTCAGCCCGGAACAAAAATCAAACCCTTTTAAGATTAAGGAAAAATGGGGCTCAGCCCGGAGGAAAAATCAAACCCTTTTTAAGATTAAGGAAAAATGGGGCTCAGCCCGGAGCAAAAATCAAACCCTTTTTAAGATTAAGGAAAATGGGGCTCAGCCCGGAGGAAAAATAAAACCCTTTTTAAGATTTAGGAAAAATGGGGCTCAGCCCGGAGCAAAAATAAAACCCTTTTTAAGATTTAGGAAAAATAGGGCTCAGCCCGGAGCAAAAATCAAACCCTTTTAAGATTTAGGAAAAATGGGGCTCAGCCCGGAGCAAAAATCAAACCCTTTTTAAGATTAAGGAAAAATGGGGCTCAGCCCGGAGCAAAAATCAAACCCTTTTAAGATTAATGAAAAATGGGGCTCAGCCCGGAGGAAAATAAAACTCTTTTTAAGATTAAGGAAAATGGGGCTCAGCCCGGAGGAAAAATAAAACCCTTTTTAAGATTTAGGAAAAATGGGGCTCAGACAGGAGCCAAAATCAAACATTTTTTAAGAGTAAGGAAAAATGGGGCTAAGCCCGGAGCAAAAATCAAACAATTTTTAAGCTTAAGGAAAAATAGGGCTCAGCCCGGAGCAAAAATCAAACCGTTTTTAAGATTAAGGAAAAATGGGGTTCAGCCCGGAGGAAAAATCAAACCGTTTTTAAGATTAAGGAAAAATGGAGCTCAGCCCGGAGCAAAAAATCAAACCCTTTTTAAGATTTAGGAAAAATGGGGCTCAGCCCGGAGCAAAAATCAAACCCTTTTTAAGATTAAAGAAAAAATACGGCTCAGCCCGGAGGAAAAATAAAACCCTTCTTAAGATTAAGGAAAATTGGGCTCATCCCGGAGGAAAAATAAAACCCTTTTTAAGGTTTAGGAAAAATGGGGCTCAGCCCGGAGCAAAAATCAAACATTTTTAAGATTAAGGAAAAATGGGGCTCAGCCCGGAGCAAAAATCAAACCGTTTTTAAGATTAAGGAAAAATGGGGTTCAGCCCGGAGGAAAAATCAAACCGTTTTTAAAGATTAAGGAAAAATGGGGCTCAGCCCGGAGCAAAAATCAAACCTTTTTAAGATTTAGAAAAATGGGGCTCAGCCAGACAAAAATAAAACCATTTTAAGATTAAGGAAAAATGGGGCTAACAACGGAGGAAAAATAAAACCCTTTTAAGATAAAGGAAAAATGGGGCTCAGCCAGGAGGAAAAATAAAACCCTTTTTAAGATTTAGGAAAAATGGAGCTCAGCCCGGAGCAAAAATCAAACCCTTTTTAAGATAAAGGAAAAATGGGGCTCCGGGGCAAAAATCAAACCCTTTTTAAGATTAGGAAAAATGGGGCTCAGCCCGGAGGAAAAATAAAACCCTTTTAAGATAAAGGAAAAATGGGGCTCAGCCCGGAGCAAAAATCAAACCGTTTTTAAGATTAAGAAAAAATGGGGCTCAGCCCGGAGCAAAAATCAAACCGTTTTTAAGACTAAGGAAAAATTGGGCACAGCCCGGAGAAAAAATCAAACCGTTTTTAAGATTAAGGAAAAATGGGGCTCAGCCTGGAGCAAAAATCAAACCCTTTTTAAGATTTAGGAAAAATGGGGCTCAGCCCGGAGCAAAATCAAACCCTTTTTAAGATTAAGGAAAAATGGGGCTCAGCCCGGAGGAAAAATAAAACCCTTTTTAAGATAAAGGAAAAATAGGGCTCAGCCCGGAGAAAAATAAAACCCTTTTTAAGATTTAGCAAAAATGGGGCTCAGCCCTGAGCAAAACTCAGATTTTTAAGCTTAATTAAAAATGGGGCTCAGCCCGGGCAAAAATCAAACCCTTTTTAAAATTAAGGAAAAATGGGGCTTAGCCCGGATCAAAAATCAAACCCTTTTTAAGGTTAAGGAAAAATGGGGCTCAGCCCGGAGCAAAAATCAAACCCTTTTTAAGATTAAAGAAAAATGGGGCTCAGCCCGGAGCAAAAAATCAAACCCTTTTAAGATTTAGGAAAAATGGGGCTCAGCCCGGAGCAAAAATCAAACCCTTTTTAAGATTAAGGAAAAATGGGGCTCAGCCCGGAAAAAAATAAAACCCTTTTTAAGGTTAAGGAAAAATGGGGCTCAGCCTGAGGAAAAATAAAACCCTTTTTAAGATTTAGGAAAACTGGGACTCAGCCCCAGCCAAATATTGGATCATGCCCTTAAGATTAGGGAAAAATGGGGCTCAGCCCAGAGCAAAAATCAAACCCTTTTTAAGATTTAGGAAAAATAGGGCTCAGCCCGGAACAAAAATCAAACCCTTTTTAAGATTAAGGAAAAATAGGGCTCATTCTGGAGCAAAAATCAAACCCTTTTTAAGATTAATGAAAAATGGGGCTCAGCCCGGAGGAAAAATAAAACTCTTTTTAAGATTAAGGAAAAATAGGGCTCAGCCCGGAGAAAAATCAAACTCTTTTCAAAGATTTAGAAAAATGGGGCTCAGCCTGGAGCAGAAATGAAACCCTTTTTAAGATTAAGGGAAAAAAGGGGCTCAGCCCGGAGGAAAAATAAAACCCTTCTTAAAGATTAAGGAAAAATGGGGCTCAGCCCGGAGGAAAAATAAAACCCTTTTAAGGTTTAGGAAAAATGGGGCTCAGCCCGGAGCAAAAATCAAACCGTTTTTAAGATTAAGGAAAAATGGGGCTCAGCCCGGAGCAAAAATCAAACCGTTTTTAAGATTAAGGAAAAATGGGGCTCAGCCCGGAGGAAAAATCAAACCGTTTTTAAGATTAAGGAAAAATGGGGCTCAGCCTGGAGCAAAAATCGAACCCTTTTTAAGATTTAGGAAAAATGGGGCTCAGCCCGGAGCAAAAATCAAACCCTTTTTAAGATTTAGGAAAAATGGGGCTCAGCCCGGAGCAAAAATCAAACCATTTTTAAGATTAAGGAAAAATGGGGCTCAGCCCGGAGGAAAAATAAAACCCTTTTAAGATAAAGGGAAAAATGGGGCTCAGCCCGGAGGAAAAATAAAACCCTTTTTAAGATTTAGGAAAAATGGGGCTCAGCCAGGAGCAAAAATCAAACCCTTTTTAAGATAAAGGAAAAATGGGGCTCAGCCCGGAGCAAAAATCAAACCGTTTTTAAGATTAAGGAAAAATGGGCTCAGCCCGGAGGAAAAATAAAACCCTTTTTAAGATAAAGGAAAAATGGGGCTCAGCCCGGAGCAAAAATCAAACCGTTTTTAAGATTAAGAAAAAATGGGGCTCAGCCCGGAGCAAAAATCAAACCGTTTTTAAGATTAAGGAAAAATGGGGCTCAGCCCGGAGGAAAAATCAAACCGTTTTTAAGATTAAGGAAAAATGGGGCTCAGCCCGGAGCAAAAATCAAACCCTTTTTAAGATTTAGGAAAAATGGGGCTCAGCCCGGAGCAAAAATCAAACCCTTTTAAGATTAAGGAAAAATGGGGCTCAGCCCGGAGGAAAAAATAAAACCTTTTTAAGATAAGAAAAATGGGCTCAGCCCGGAGGAAAAATAAAACCCTTTTTAAGATTAAGGAAAAATGGGGCTCAGCCCTGAGCAAAACTCAGACCCTTTTTAAGCTTAATTAAAAATGGGGCTCAGCCCGGAGCAAAAATCAAACCCTTTTTAAAATTAAGGAAAAATGGGGCTCAGCCCGGATCAAAAATCAAACCCTTTTTAAGGTTAAGGAAAAATGGGGCTCAGCCCGGAGCAAAAATCAAACCCTTTTTAAGATTAAGGAAAAATGGGGCTCAGCCCAGGCAAAAATCAAACCCTTTTTAAGATTTAGGAAAAATGGGGCTCAGCCGGAGCAAAAATCAAACCCTTTTTAAGATTAAGGAAAAATGGGGCTCAGCCCGGAGCAAAAATCAAACCATTTTTAAGATTCTCAGCCCTGAGGAAAAATAAAACCCTTTTTAAGATTTAGGAAAAATGGGGCTCAGCCCGGAGCAAAAATCAAACCCTTTTTAAGATTAGGGAAAAATGGGGCTCAGCCCGGAGAAAAATCAAACCCTTTTTAAGATTAAGGAAAAATGGGGCTCAGCTCGGAGAAAAATCAAACCGTTTTTAAGATTAAGGAAAAATGGGGCTCAGCCCGGAGCAAAAATCAAACCCTTTTAAGATTAAGGAAAAATGGGGCTCAGCCCGGAGGAAAAAATAAAACCCTTTTTAAGATTAAGGAAAAATGGGGCTCAGCCCGGAGGAAAAATCAAACCGTTTTTAAGATTTAGGAAAAATAGGGCTCAGCCCGGAGCAAAAATCAAACCCTTTTTAAGATTTAGGAAAAATGGAGGACTCAGCCCGGAGCAAAAAATCAAACCCTTTTAAGATTAAGGAAAAATGGGGCTCAGCGGGCAAAAAAAAAAACTTTTTTAAAAAAAATAAAGAAAAAGGGGGCCCAGCGGAAAAAAAAAAAAACCCTTTTTAAAAATAAAAAAAAAAGGGGGCCCGGAGGAGAAATAAAACCCTTTTTAAGATTTAGGAAAAATGGGAGCTCAGCCCAGACCAAATCAAACATTTTTTAAGAGTAAGGAAAAATGGGGCACAGCCTGGAGGAAAAATAAAACCCTTCTTAAGATTAAGGAAAATTGTGCTCAGCCCGGAGGAAAAATAAAACCCTTTTTAAGGTTTAGGAAAAATGGGGCTCAGCCCGGAGCAAAAATCAAACAATTTTTAAGATTAAGGAAAAATGGGGCTCAGCCCGGAGCAAAAATCAAACCGTTTTTTAAGATTAAGGAAAAATGGGGCTCAGCCCGGAGCGAAAATCAAACCGTTTTAAGATTAAGGAAAAAATGGGGCTCAGCCCGGAGGAAAAAGAAAACCCTTTTTAAGATTAGGAAAAATGGGAGGCTCAGTCCGGAGCAAAAATCAAACCGTTTTTAAGACTAAGGAAAAATTGGGCACAGCCCGGAGAAAAAATCAAACCGTTTTTAGGATAAAGGAAAAATGGGGCTCAGCCTGGAGCAAAAATCAAACCCTTTTTAAGATTAAGGAAAAATGGGGCTCAGCCCGGAGCAAAAATCAAACCCTTTTTAAGATTAAGGAAAAATGGGGCTCAGCCCGGAGAAAAATAAAACCCTTTTTAAGATAAAGGAAAAATGTGGCTCAGCCCGGAGAAAAAATAAAACCCTTTTTAGGATTTAGGAAAAATGGGGCTCAGCCCTGAGCAAAACTCAGACCCTTTTTAAGCTTAATTAAAAATGGGGCTCAGCCCGGAGCAAAAATCAAACCCTTTTTAAAATTAAGGAAAATGGGGCTTAGCCCTGATCAAAAATCAAACCCTTTTTAAGGTTAAGGAAAAATGGGGCTCAGCCCGGAGCAAAAATCAAACCCTTTTAAGATTAAGGAAAAATGGGGCTCAGCCCGGAGCAAAAATCAAACCCTTTTTAAGATTTAGGAAAAATGGGGCTCAGCCCGGAGCAAAAATCAAACCCTTTTTAAGATTAACCCTCGCGAGTCCGGGTGCCCAAATTATACGCGCAAGTACTCGTGGGTCATATTTTGCCCACACCATATTTTTAAGCTTTTTTTTATTTTTTGCCACTTTTTAGGTACGGATTATGTAATTCAGTCCTTTTAAAGTTGTTCTGTAGAGTTTTGTTAATTTTTATTTGTTATTACTATTTTTAAAAAATTTTTGAAAATTGAAAAAAAGTGGCGACCTTGCGCGGATTTTTTTTTTTATGCCCAATCAGCAAAAAATTAAAAAATTAAAATAAAAAAAACTATACATAGAAATTTGTTTAAATTTGGCTGTTATATTCCTAGATACGTACTAAATCAATTTTTTATATCAATATAGCCCAACAAATTAGCTGAAAATATTTATATTCGAAGTATTTGTGGGTCATTTTTTGCCCACGCCACTTTAGCTCTTCGTAATTTTTTTATTTTTGAACCAATTGTTATGAAATTTTGTGTACATATATTTCAACATGTCCCTGAGGAATACCTGGAACGAGAAAAAGATTGAACAAAAAAAAGTTTGATTTTTTTAATAAAAGAAAAAGTGTGGGCAAAATTTAACCCACGAGTACTCGCGAGGGTTAAGGAAAAAGGAAGCTCAGCCCGTGGGAAAAATAAAACCCTTTTTAAGGGTAAGGAAAAATGGGGCTCAGCCCTGAGGAAAAATAAAACCCTTTTTAAGATTTAGGAAAACTGGGGCTCAGCCCGGAGCAAAAATCAAACCCTTTTTAGGATTAGAGAAAAATGGGGCTCAGCCCGGAGCAAAAATCAAACCCTTTTAAGATTAAGGAAAAATGGGGATCCGGAGGAAAAATCAAACCGTTTTTAAGATTAAGGAAAAATGGGGCTCAGTCCGGAGCAAAAATCAAACCCTTTTTAAGATTAAGGAAAAATAGGGCTCAGCCTGGAGGAAAAATAAAACCCTTTTTAAGATTTAGGAAAAATGGGGCTCAGCCCGGAGCAAAATTAAAACCCTTTTTAAGATTTAGGAAAAATAGGGCTCAGCCCGGAGCAAAAATCAAACCCTTTTTAAGATTTAGGAAAAATGGGGCTCAGCCCGGAGCAAAAATCAAACCCTTTTTAAGATTAAGGAAAAATGGGGCTTAGCCCGGAGCAAAAATCAAACCCTTTTTAAGATTAATGAAAAATGGGGCTCAGCCCGGAGGAAAAATAAAACCGTTTTTTAAGATTAAGGAAAATGGGGCTCAGCCCGGAGGAAAAATCAAATCCTTTTTAAGATTTAGGAAAAATGGGGCTCAGCCCGAAGCAAAAATCAAACATTTTTAAGATTAAGGAAAAATGGGGCTCAGCCTGGAGGAAAAATAAAACCCTTTTTAAGATTAAGGAAAATGGGGCTCAGCCCGGAGGAAAAATAAAACCCTTTTTAAGATTTAGGAAAAATGGGGCTCAGCCCGGAGCAAAAATCAAACATTTTTTAAGATTAAGGAAAAATGGGGCTCAGCCCGAACAAAAATCAAACCGTTTTTAAGATTAAGGAAAAATGGGGCTCAGCCCGGAGGAAAAATCAAACCGTTTTTAAGATTAAGGAAAAATGGGGCTCAGCCCGGAGCAAAAATCAAACACTTTTAAGATTAAGTAAAGAATGGGGCTCCAGCCAGACAAGGAAATCAAGCCCTTTTCGATTTAGGAAAAAATGGGGCTCAGCCCGGGCAAAAATCTAACCCTTTTTAAGAGAAAAATGGGGCTCAGCCCGGAGGAAAAATAAAACCCTTTTTAAGATAAAGGAAAAATGGGGCTCAGCCAGGAGGAAAAATAAAACCCTTTTTAAGATTTAGGAAAAATGGGGCTCAGCCCGGAGCAAAAATCAAAACATTTTTAAAGATAAAAGGAAAAAAGGATTAGAGAGACAAAAATCAAACCCTTTTTAAGATTAAGGAAAAATGGGGCTCAGCCCGGAGGAAAAATAAAACCTTTTTAAGATAAAGGAAAAATGGGGCTCAGCCCGGAGCAAAAATCAAACCCTTTCTAAGATTAGGGAAAAATGGGGCTCAACCCGGAGCAAAAATCAAACCGTTTTTAGGATTAAGGAAAAATGGGGCTCAGCCCGGAGGAAAAAATCAAACCCTTTTTAAGATTTAGGAAAAATGGGGCTCAGCCCGGAGCAAAAATCAAACCCTTTTTAAGATTAAGGAAAAATGGGGCTCAGCCCGGAGGAAAAATAAAACCCTTTTAAGATAAAGGAAAAATGGGGCTCAGCCCGGAGGAAAAATCAAACCGTTTTTAAGATTAAGGAAAAATGGGGCTCAGCCTGGAGCAAAAATCAAACCCTTTTTAAGATTAAGGAAAAATGGGGCTCAGCCCGGAGGAAAAATCAAACTGTTTTTAAGATTAAGGAAAAATGGGGCTCAGCACGGAGCAAAAATCGAACCCTTTTTAAAATTAAGGAAAAATGGGGCTCAGCCCGTTTTTAAGATTAAGGAAAAATGGGGCTCAGCCGGAGCAAAAATCAAACCCTTTTTAAGATTAAGGAAAAATGGGGCTCAGCCCGGAGCAAAAATCAAACCCTTTTTAAGATTAAGGAAAAA
>JABUQX010143786.1:0-10000 GCA_015478945.1 Trachelipus rathkii
TTTCTAATGCTATTTTTTCTTATAGAGAAAGTATATAAACAAAATAACTATTAAAGTTTTCCTAACGTTAAAGGATCAAAATCAATCAAGTTTACAAAAAAAAAAACACTTTGCAAATATTAATAATCTACCGCTATTGCAACGTATGGGCAAAACGACAAAGATTTAGCGGTTATACCTTTGTTGTCAGTTATGTTGATATGAACTGGTGATAATAATCTAATAAAATAAATCAACTAACCACCAAAGCTATCAATGGATCAGAATTAGTTAGAAAACACTTAAAAGTTCTCTTTCAGTCTCGGCAAAATTTTGCAAACTTGAAAATTTTGTTCAGACTTGACATCAAGATCTAGAAAAAATAGATTAAAAATTTTCTGAAGTTTGATTCATGATGATTTTATATATATATATATATATATATATATATATATATATATATATATATATATATATATATATATATATATATATATATATATATATATATATATATATATATATATATATATTATTACTATTTGCTTTGCAAGTTTGTCTTTATATAAATATATATATATCCTCAGCTAAACCTATGCAAAGCAAAACAAAAATTTTGTCAAAACTATAAACAATATATTATAATAATATAGTTTATTAGTTTATGAATTATTATTGTCATTATTATTTGTATTTAGTTTTTTTTTTATTTCCATATCATTGTTTATTTTATAGGTATATTATGTATTTTTATTGCTTTAAAGTAATTTTATATTTTAAATTGGCCTTATACTAGTTGATTTCATTGCAAATTTATTTTTAAACAATTGTAAAGTGAATATTTAATTTTTTCTTATTTTCAAAATCATCAAGTTTAAAAGTTAATAAATTTGTATTACTGTCAAATCACTGTTTGATAGTTCCATTATCAACTTGTTTTATGATTTTGAATCGATTGCAAATTATTTGATAGTGCAAAACTAGAAACTTTTTTTTCTCCGATTACATACGAAAGCTAAGTTTAAAAAACTAGTTTATCGTTTATTTATACTGGAAGAATGTTTTGGAAGTTCATTTGAGATGTTTAAATAATTCTTTCAATAATAAATAAGATTTTTGTAATTTTGTTGAAGAAAATAAGAATTATAATTTGATTATTCTTCCGTAAGTTTTATAGCGTCTCCAAAAATGTAGAATTGTTTCCTTTAATTGAGGTTAATCCAGTATTGGAGGGCAAAATATAATGAGTTCGCTCAACAATAATACTAACCCGTTTTTCTCCTAATGTTTTCCCTTGTTCTATGAGTCAATAATTTTCTATTTATACATCATTTCATTGGATATGCCACCTCATTATACAGAATGTACAATCTTATCATACAAGATCTTTTTGCGCAGAAGCTAAGATATTAAACTAAAAGAACAAAATTTTGGACTGCAACATTAAATACAGAATAATAATAAATTGAGCTGAATTTGGTGTATAGGCAAAATGATACAGAATTGAAACACATCATTCATTCTTTTTATTACTAATTTATCGATACTTACTTACCAATCTATTTCAATTGAACGCCACAATAGATGGATCTAATAATATGTAGATAGGATCTTGTTGTTGTTTATTGTTATCATTATTATTTATTATTTGTCGAATAATTTTTATATATGGATCTAATATATATATATATATATATATATATATATATTATATATATATATATATATATATATATATATAATAAAATGAAAAAATATTTTTAAATATACTCGAGGTAGCATTCCTTACTCTAAAGTCTAAAATATATGCACAAAGAAATAAGCAAATAAAGAAAAACTGAAAATGTAAACAAAATCTTGTCCATTAAACAATGCAGATTTTTCATAAGATTGGCACCGGTTCCCTACTTATTCCTTTTATTCTGTGATCGTGTGTGGTGTAGTGTGGCCTTCGTAGTGAAACCCAAAATACTTCTTTGATTTAATAAAAGAAACTCCGGGGTTAAAAGGAATGCAAACTGAATGACATTTTACCAAAATAAAATTTATAATTTAGGAGAAGGTTTTGCTTGTAAGGTCAATAAGGCATAGAGTATACTTGGTATATATATATATATATATATATATATAAATATATATATATAGATATATATATATATATATATATATATATATATATATATATATATATATATATATATATATATATATATATATATATATATTGTAGGGTTTTCACCCTATCAATGGGACTAGCATCTTCCTCTTTATTTATGACTTCTCTAGAAGTTCATGTTTCTCTGCTCATTGGTATTGGCTTCTCCTGGAGTTGTTGCAATGAAATTGAAGGGCAGGGTTGCCAGTTCTTTTACCCTAACTCTCCCCATATGACCCTATGTTACTAGAAAAACGCAAATTTGCTCAACACTCCAAATTACTATCTCACACAGATTATTTAAAAATAAAAAAAAAACAATTATTCCCGTATCATTTATTTTATTTTCGAACACGTTATTTCGAGGAAAAACAGATATAATAATGTTAAAAGCTGTCATATTTGCATGTCTATGCTGCAAAACATCAGCTATATAATTACATAGTCTAGCCAATATGGTAGTAGTATTAGGCCGAGTTCTTCGAAACTTTTGGGTTGGGGGCGTGGGAGTAGCTTAATATAGAAAATTGACCTGTCAATTTTCTTAGTAGGGGTCCGTGATTTATGTTGACCGTTTGAATGGGTCGTTAATTAGGGATGGCTCTTCGTTTTCATCGTCATTTGTACCTGATATCGTCACCATCCTTCACCTCCCACCGTCTCAGCCTCTGTCTATCTCACCTGCCACCGTCTAAGCCTCTGCATCGGCCACCATCGCACCGCACCGCACATGCGGTTTCATCGTCATTACGTGATTTCTATATCGAGTTAGGTATGGCTTCTTAGGTAAACAATGGTGAGGAATTCAAATTTTTGGTTTATAAAGCGGTATTTTTAATATTTTTATTTATTTTTATTTTTATTTATTATTATTATTATTATTATTATTATTATTATTATTATTATTATTATTATTATTATTATTATTATTATTATTATTATTATTATTATTATTATTATTATTATTATTATTTATTATTATTATTATTTTTATTTTTATACAGGTTTATTTATTATCATTATTACTTTATTATTATTATTATTATTATTATTATTCAGTTTCTTTTTTTAATTTATAAATATAAGTAAAATGAATTAACTGTTTATTTATGTTAGGTTCTTTTTAACAGAGAAAAAGAAAGAACGCAGATTTCACTTCAGAATTCATTAATCTTAAGAAGGTTGTGTATGGGAAAAAGTCAGGTATCATTGAGATCTATAAAAACAGGATTAGAGTCATGGAAGAGAGAGTATTTTACAGGGGTCTGGATATTGAAGATGCATTTAGCCGTGTAGTATAAGAATATCAACAGGCATCTACCGCAAGAAATCAGTTATGGGGAATACAAGGTACGATTCTCCTTTACATTTAAGAATGGAGCTCGAAACTAGTTCCATGTTAAAATCCCCTTTAGTAAAATTATAGACAACAATGATATTGTGCCATACTTGTGTAAGAGATTAGAAAACACCTTCCAATCAGGGGATCAATACACCTTCTCTGATTTCGTCATTGAAGTTAAAGTGGTCCATAACCATGAAGGAAACGGTATAATTATCCCTACAAATGTTAACTTTATAATTTCGAATCTTAAAAAATGTCATTTAGTAAAAGAGGTAAAAAAAAATAAAAATAAATAAAGTCCCTGATAATGTAGGCTGTGGCTTTAAAGCCATAGCTTTGAGTCGTATGTTGAAGGCAAATGTTCTGTCGCAAAATATCCACTCTAATGATGTGAAAAAGGCAGGGGAAGCGTTGGCTAATCAATGTAAATTAAAATATGCTAGCCAGTTAGGATAAGAAAAATTTGCTATTATAAATAGAACGTTAGATTGTCGCATATTTGTTTATAGTAATGAAGGGAAAAAGAGGATTCAGCGTTGTACATTGACCTACAGAAAATGATAGAACTATAAACCTTTATATGTTATTGGTCATGATAGACCAATTGAACACTATTTCTATGTCTCCGAAGATGTAATCCCCTTAACTATCGGTGGTCTCAATCGTGGCAATGTTAAAGGGCAAGTTTTTTGTACGAAATGCTACAATTTTGTTTATAACATGATGTATCACCTTTCATGAATGTAAACATTATAACTGTAAACAGTGTCTGAAGTATGAATGTAGGGGTAAACTTATTAATGGTAATGAATTACAATACAGTGACGAGTGTAACCTTAATTTTTATGGTGCAACGTGTCTTGAAAACCATAAACCGGAAGTATGCTAGAAAATCTAAATATGTAAGAGAAGTGACATATTTGTAGTAGTTGATAAACGGGGTCGAACCCAGCATGATAGTGAAAATATGTATTGCAATGTCTGTTGCGAAAAATATAATCGCGATGATGGTGCTTACGACTGCTACATGTAACCGCTTAAAGTTAAAAAGAATGATAAGAAAAACATATTCACATTTTATTATGATCTAGAAACTTACCGACATAACGAAAGACATAATTTCAATACTAATAATAATATTGAAATTAAAATTGATATGGTACCTTATTTACTTGTGAGCATGGTTGTCTGTTATAAATTCAGCGACAAGGAATTAAGGAATGAACAGTATGACGCATGTAAGACGAACCGTAAAGAAATTTTTCATTTACCTTTAAATGCTAAAGGTTATGAAAGGTGTCCTGTTGATAAATTTATAAATTTTCATGTCACATTTGCAAAGACTCATAAAAAAGATACCATTGTTGGTGTCGCTCAAACGGTGATAAGTTTGATACTCAATTCGTATACAGTAGACTGTAACGTATACCTGAAACCGATGCTATTTCGAACAATCCTGTCCAAAGGGCTACTAAGATCATTTCAATGACTTCGTATCATAATATTCACTTTTAGGATACTTTGAATTATATGCCTTGTGCTTTAAAAGTTTACCAAAATCTAAAGGATTTGAAGGGGATCTAGGTAAAAATTTCTTTCCTTACCAGTTTCTCACTCTTGACAGTATTAATTATGAAGGCGGTATACCTCCTAGTAACACGTTTGAAATTAACTGTATGAATAACAAAGAGAAAAGAGATTTTACTGAATGGAATGAATCATTTGTTAATAAAGATTATAATATTAAGAAAGAATGCACTAAATATTGTGTACAAGATGTAGACATTTTACGGAAAAGTTTTGAGACGTTCAGTAAAATGTTTAGGACCATGTTTCAGATAGATTGGTTAACAGAATATTTACTATAGCGGCTTTGTGTTTTAAGATTTTTAAATCCCATTTCATGGAACCGAATACAATCGCTCATATAAGCCGGGATAGTAAACTGTCTTCTTCTTATGAAAATATTAGATGGTTGGAATTTATGGAGAGGTATACAGGTCATAGTATTACTCATGCCCGCAATGGGAGTGAAAGAGTGTTTAAGTTAAAGAACAGAGCTGCTTATCCTGACGGGTACGCAGAGGTGCCCGTTTCAAAATGTACTGCTATTAATGGGAATGACTTTGTGAAACTCAGAAACCTGAATATATATAGTATATATATATATATATATATATATATATATATATATATATATATATATATATATATATATATATATATATATATATATATATATATATATATATATATATATATATATATATATATATATATATATATATATGCACAATCTCTCCTCCGGATCCTAGGTAGAATTACCTAAAGCAGTTTCCCTCCTATATGCAATGTACAATGCCCCTGAGGTGCAAGCTATTTTTTTAAAGGTTCATTCCTTCTAAGTCTAATACTTCTCCTCAAAATGCATAGTTCGATCTTGTTTGTTCTCGAGACATTCAGGGTAGAGACAGTGCTTATAAGGAGCGCGCAAGGGATTGCGTATAGGGAGTGCGTTTAAGGAGTAGGAAAATTCTCGTTCTGCTATCAAATTCACTAATTTTTATTTAACTCGAAATAGTTGCTCTGAATTATTCGAAGCAGAGCTGATATTCAGCAAACCTCTTGGTTTTTCTTCTGACAAATCTTTCTGGCCTATTGACAAAACATCTCTAATAATTTCCGCATATCTGCCTTTTCCCCTCTTATTTGCTTTGATGGGTTTCTCCAACTGAAAAGGCTAATCTTTTTAGGCTTGTTTTCCTCTAGCTCAATCTTTGACGACTCCGCCAATGATCTACCTGCTTCTTTCCCTTTCAGGTGACCAATAAGTTACCTCTGATAACATTGGAACAAGTTGCATGGGTACTTGAAATTTATGAACATTAGGTAGGCAGAGATTCAAATGCCACTTCCTCCCCAGTTTTTAGGGAGGATGTGTCTGAGTTGGCGCTGTACCGAGTTCTATTATACCCTCTAGACCTCAGTATTATTAACACTTTACCTCAGTGTTGGAGGCTCACATATGTCTAGCCTATTCCGAAGAAATGAAGCCACTTTGACCTTTCTAACTATCGCCCTATTGCTCTAGCTTGTAATTTCTTGTTTAAAATCCTTGAAACCATTCTTAACTCTCGTTTCTTGGATGGATCATCAATATAGCTTTTGGCGCTCTAACTCTACTGGACATAAGCTATCTTGTCACACAGATTTATGGTTTTCTGCTCTTAGGGACTATGGGGAGCCTTGTGTGGTGTCTTTTCACATATCAAGTGTTTCACCAGGTATGAGATGCGTCGCTGCCCTCCAAGCTTACTTCATGTGTGTTTCCTTCTTCCATTTGCTTGCTTGATATGGTCTAGCTTTCTTTCAAATAGTTCCATAATCTGTTGTTAATCTGGCGACTTCTTCTTCCTATCATGTCAATAGCGGTTTCCCCAGAGTTTTGTATTATCAACTCTATTCCATCTTTCCATGAATTATCTCAGCTGGCCATCTAACTTTTTCTATTCATATTAGGATGCCTCGACTCTCCTTTCTTCTAATCAATTCAAATCTACTCCCTGGAAACAAATTTGTAAGTTGTATATTTGGATTTTGATCTCTCATTCCTTCCTTACAGGAGATTCAAGGTATCCGCTATCCGTCTAAAATAAGCAGTAGTAATTTGCGGTTGCGATTGCGGATACTTAAAACGAAACGAATATCCGCATATGCGAATGCGGATAGCCGGTCCACCCTTATATAGTATATATATATATATATATATATATATATATATATATATATATATATATATATATATATATATATATATATATATATATATATATATATATATATATATATATATATTATTATATATATATATATATATTGTAAGGTAATTTAGTCGGCTCTCTTTTGCAAAAACGACATATATACAAATAGCATATATATAAATGCGGATATACGGTCCACACTTATATATATATATATATATATATATATATATATATATATATATATATATATATATATATATATATATATATATATATATATATATATATATATATATATATATATATTTACCAATTTATAGATTTCCAACTCTATTTTTCTATTATTTATTTGACTGGAATGCCCTTATGAATGCACCATGAGGGTTATTCCAGTCTTATATATAGATAGGTATATATATATATATATATATATTATTATATATATATATATATATATATATATATATATATATATATATATATATATTATTTATACACATGCAGGTGTGTAGTAAACATATATATATATATGCTACCCTATTTATACCTATAAAAATATATAAATGCTTATATAAATATATATATATGCAGTAATCACATATTTTAGAAGAATTACAACGCATATATATATAGATACCCCTATATATACCCTTATAGGCATATACATATATATATATATATATATATATATATATATATATATATATATTACAGAGAGAGAGAGAGAGAGAGAGAGAGAGAGAGAGAGAGAGAGAGAGAGAGAGAGAGAGAGAGAGAGAGAGAGAGAGAGAGAGAGAGAGAGAGAGAGAGAGAGAGAGAGAGAGAGAGAGAGAGAGAGAGAGAGAGTATTAATAAGTGTATATATTGTAAGCACGAATAATGTTTTAGACTTGAAGAGAAATGCACGCAGCATAAAATAAATATTTGAATTTTTTGTAAGTTATGAATATTAAAAAATCCTGTTTCTAACTAACCTTTAGATATACACCCCCAATGAGATTCATTGTGTAACACAGCATTTGAAATTCAAATTAATGAATAGAGAGAGCAGAGCTTTCGGACTATAAGTTTTACATCATATATTTATAAACATGTATCAGTGAAAGATATTTAAAAAGCGGTATTTATTGCGTTGAGATAATTCCAATATTTTATGAGAAAATAATTCTTTAAGAAACTTACCCATAGACTCCATAAGAGGTAAAATGTCTTTCCTTGTCTGTTTTGCAAGCGAAATGAAAATGCGGAAGTTTTTCTGAGGGTCGTTTGCATATGCTCTTGTTTACAAAAAGAAATAGCGACTTCTTCGTGAAAAGTATTTGTAAACGAAATAAAAATGTTCTGATTTTTAAAGCATATATATATATATATATATATATATATATATATATATATATATATATATATATATATATATATATATATATATATATATATATATATATATATATATATATATATATATATATATATATATATATATATATATTTATTTATTTATTTATTTATTTATTTATTTATTTATTTATTTATTTATTTATTTATTTATTCATTTATTACAGTTCTCTTTTAGCATATAATTGGTTTCAAGGGTATCTTATTGTTCTCCTTTCAAATTCAGATATTAGAATTTAAATATATTAATTATTTTTATCCGAAATGTGCATTAAGAACAAGTAAATGTTTATTTTAACTTTTTCTTCTTAAATAAAAACGAGTGTTTTATTAGACTTCTGATAGGAAAAAAACAACTTCGTAAAAATTAAATTCACGAATATGTATTGTATACCGTCTTGAAATTTGCTCTCTGTATTTTTGGAGAGGTACGAGCCGTTACAATTTATAATTGATTAAAAATAGGGTTATTCAATGGCGATGATGCTTACACTTTTTGTTTAAATTTTACATAATCTTTCATTTGTACAATGTAATGTATTCTTTCAGACGACCTATTTTCACAAAAAAATAAGAGAATTTTATATCACAACTGCAAAATTCTGAAGAATATCGTTCATTTCTTTAATAATAACTCGTGCTAAGCTCGAGTAGCACGAGTGTAGGAGTCGCCTTCTGAAATATATATATATATATATATATATATATATATATATATATATATATATATATATATATATATATATATATATATATATATATATATATATATATATATATATATATATATATATATATATATATATATATATATATACAAGGCTGTAGCGGTGGGGTTGATGGGGTATAACTATAAATTATCTAAACTAGTAAAAATTTTTGATTTCTGTATTTTCATTTTTAAGAACAATAAAAATGATAATCAAAGCAAATTAAGAATGTGTATGAATAGGAATAAGGAAAAAATTCGTGGTTCGTGAAGATTTCTTGGGTTTAGTGATTGAGGAAAGCACAAAAGAAGAATCTCTAACGGAAGTAATACAGCGAAGGGTAAAATAAATAATGACTTTCTGGTTGGACACATATATGATTGTGCAGCAAAAATGAAGAAAGGTTTTAGGGGTGTTCAAGCAGTCGAAAATATTTAGAGGCATTGTATCTTCATTGTTGTTCACATTTATGTGGAGTACAACATATTACAAACTTTATTGCCACAATAAAAATAAGTGGGCACTATTTTAGGTCACCAAGGAGGAAGGACAATTATTTTAATGCCAAAAATAGGAAAGATTTTTCCAGATACAAAATGGACAAAAATAACACGAATGTTAAAAACAAGTCGGGTGGAAAGTTACGATGGAT
>JABUQX010143789.1:0-2500 GCA_015478945.1 Trachelipus rathkii
CCTCCCTCTTACTAAAGTTTTACAGCATGGTTGTTTTCAATGTCTCAAAAAACTCAATTCCTTCACCTTCTTACTTGACATATTCTTCCACAAATCTTTTCATTTGTCCTTAGAGAGAGAGAGAGAGAGAGAGAGAGAGAGAGAGAGAGAGAGAGAGAGAGAGAGAGACAACATGGTTGTTTTCAATGTCTCAAAAACTCAATTCCTTCACCTTCTTACTTGACATATTCTTCCACAAAACATCTTTTCATTTGTCCTTAATACTCTTCGTGTTTCTATTTCATACGATCTTCCTTAGAAATAGAAGGATCACTTATTTTGCCTTTCTATACAAGCTTATAAGAGGTTTGGGTGTTCTGAGTCTCCTTCAGGATTTCTTCACATTAATCCAGTTGTTTGTTCATCCTAGGGAAGCTGTTAGCCCCTAAATGGATTATGCCTCACACATCTGGGGTGTTTCCCCTCATGCAGCTCTTCTTGAAAATATGAAATCTAGAGTATTTTGCCTTATCAATTCTCCAACTCTTTCTAACTTTGCGAACACTTTCTGCCCTTCAAACTGTTGCATCATTCACCTAATTCTTTTGCTATTACAACTATCTACTATTCTATCTAGGAATATACCTCATACTTTGAGAAGAGCTTATCCGACACTTCTTCAGTTATGGAATTAAATATAAACTTCCTTTACCTTTTTGATCATCATTGATTTACAAATAAAAGTGGGTGACTGTGATACCAACTACTTAGGAAAGTCTAAATCAATCTTTTTACTGGTTTAGAGTCGGCTCCTTTGAAAGTCTATTTTTAGTCTTCAAACTTGATTGCTTCCCTTAATTGATCTTTAACACACTTTTACTTGATTATGTAATAGCGATTCACATATCCCACTTTGACTAGGTCAGAGTTTCAGTCATTTTGCAAGTCTCAAACTGACGTTAGTGCTTTTCAGTTTCCGTCTCTTCAGCCAAAGTGTGTTTAAAATTGATAGAAGATGTTTGTCTGAAATATTAATACCATATGTAAATTGTAAATTAACTGTTAAACAGATCTTATAACATACAATATATAAATGCCATTCAAAGGCTGAAGCTATACTACTGTTATTGTTAAATTAGTATAATTGTATTGTTATATTAGTATTGCTGTATTAGTTATATTAGTATTGTTATATTAGTTATATTTGTATAATACTTCCAAACTATGTTTTACTAGTGTATATACTTTATAATAAACTTTATAATTTTTGAATTTATCTGCAATGTCCTAAAGAAAAACATTGTTATTATTTTACTTTTATTATATTGCTAAAAGTTACATTGCCTATGAAAATACAAATATAAATTTACTCAGTTTCAAAATCTAATAAGTGAATATTAGCAGAAAATTCTCCATTAAGGAAGAGGCTCATTAGTGATGAGATTTCAACCCACATCTCACTATGGTGCTTCACTTATTTTAGTTGACTCATATCCCAATAAGCTTATATAAACCCTTTGATCATTTTCAGATCTTTCCTGACAGTGGAACAAACTTTGCTTCACCATACAGCATTAAAATTGAAGAATTAGATGAAACGGTATCTATAAAGTCTGAGTTGAGAGAAATAAAGAAGGAATCCATGTTAGACGAAGAAGAGGTCAACAATGATGTCATAAAACCTGAAATGATTGGGAAGAAGTCAAGCCCTCAACATGTGAAGGTATTTTAATTCATTTCTCTTATTACTTTCGACTCAAGTTAGAAACAAATGATTGAGTGCAGAAACATTACTTTTCTTTTTATTATTATTATTATTATTATTATTATTATTATTATTATTATTATTATTATTATTATTATTATTGATAATACTTTCCAAAAATACAAATATATGAAACAATGAAATAACTACTTACTTTTTTTCAGAAGGAAGTTCTGAATTATTTTGACGATTAAAAACAATTATTACCGCTATTAAAACTAAAGCCTATACAAATCTTTTATATAATGTCAAAGTCATTAGATTGGTGAAGGGCCCTAATACCGCACTTCTTCTAAATATATATAAAAAACTTTTTAAAAAAATACTGTTCTATCCTTTTTTTTTTTTTTATACAAAATCATAAATTCAACAATCTTAGAATATAATCACTTCTTTGACTAAACTCGTTTTTTACTACTATTTAATTAAACATACTCATTTTTCAATAGTCATTTCCTTTAAATACTTTTTTCGCATATTTATATTCTTAAAAAGTCCATCTCAAAATAAATCATTTTTTGCGTCTTTTAACTGAAATGAAAAAATATAAAAACTATAAAAACACATTAAATAAAAACTAAAGAAAATATAAAATCCTAATTTCGCGACATGATCATGTAGAATGGTCTTCTAAATAAAAATGGCTGCAAGTTCACTCCCGTAGTTAGAATGACGTTCTACACAAGACTGAAAATAAAATCAATTATCATTATTGTCCTGACTCTCGCCGAGTGCGGACGTGCTTCAGCTGTGTCT
>JABUQX010143789.1:7500-13103 GCA_015478945.1 Trachelipus rathkii
TAAAGTTCAATGTGTTCAGATGGACAATCTTAGGGGCATGCTAGGTGTGAGAAGAATTAATAAAATGAGGAATGAACGTATTAGAGAGTTGTGTGGTGTGAAGAAAAGGGTAAATGAGAGAATAAATGAAAGTATGTTGAGATGGTTTGGTCATGTGGAAAGGATGAATGATAGTCGGCTGGTCAAGCGGATGTATAGTGCCGACAGGCTGGGAGACCGAAGAGAAAGTGGATTGAGTCGGTGAACGAATGTCTGAAGGAGAGAAATGTGAGTTTGGCAGAGGCGAGAATAAAGGTGCATGATAGGAGAGAATGGCGGGGGTTTGTATGGGGGCATGGTTGTGGCCCACCTGGGCCAGGGGATGAACCCTTACATTGACAATTTACCATAGTGAGGGTCCGTCGCGGCCCCATGAAGCTCTAGGGTGGATTTTCTGTCTGTGACGAGTTTTCACTAATTAATGGTACAGAGGGGGGTAAGGCTGGGCTTTCTTTTCGACATTTGTCATACTCTCCTACTGCTTTTCTTTTCCGATGCTTGTAGCGCTCCTTACTCCCAATCTTGGGAAAAAAAGGTAGATAAAGAAAGAAAAATATATATATATATATATATATATATATATATATATATATATATATATATATATATATATATATATATATATATATATATATATATATATATATATATATATATATACTATATATATATATATATATATATATATATATATATATATATATATATATATATATATATATAATTAGAGATGGGGTTTCCATTGTAAAATCATGCAAAAGATATAATATAATAAATCAATATTAATATTTCTTTTTTTTGTTGAAATATTTTTATTCTTTATAAAAAGTTACCCTCGTAAATTTAGGTATTCATTTATTGGTAAATTTAAAAAAATAAAAAATAAGAAATTATAAATTTTTCCTTTTTTTCCTACAGACTCTCATTGGTGTCGCTGACGAAGGTGAAGAAGGTTCCAAAGTAAAAAGTTCTGGAAGCAGACCTTTAACGTCAGTAACTTTTGATCAAGCCATTAAAGAGAATTGTCAGGATTACCTTAGTTGCAGATATTGTAATTTTACTTTTAAAAACAAAGATGAGTTGAAGAGCCATTTAAAGACACATGAGAAAAGAAAGTTTAAGTGTGCCCATTGCAGTTATGAAAGTAATTACAAAGGTAACTTAAAAAATCATCTGCTAACTCACAGCAATTTGAAATTATTTAAATGTTCTGAGTGCAACTATGAATGTAATCGTAAAGATCATTTAAAACGTCATCTGCTAACTCACAGCAAAGAAATATACGGGGGTAGAAAGAAGGAAACTGATCGCCCAAAAACAGGCCATCATCAACTTTAATAAAGAAAGGAATCAAGGAGCAATAAAAAAAAGAAAAGCTACGTTACCTACAAATGAAGACCTGAAGGAAATAGAACGTAGAGCAAAGGAGAGAATTAAGAATGAAATTCAGATTACACCAGAAATGATCGGAGATATTAAACAGAAAAGTAAAGAGACACTATATCAAGGGAATAGAATAAAAACTGGAAAAAATACAGAAAAAAGTTTAGAAGAACAAAATAAAATGACAGATAATGAAGACTTAATAGATGGGGAGTTGGATGAGACAGAAATAGTAGGAGAAGAAATATCAGAGGCTGCTGAAATCCTAAACAAAGAAATAATGAACAGAACAGATAGTGAAAGTAATAATGATTCAGATACAGGAAGCCACTATGAAGAAACAGAGGAACAAGGTGATGAAGAGATTATTGAAAATGATAGAAATGAAAACGGAGATAGAATGCAGGAGGAAGAAGAGATGATAAACAAAATAGCACACTATAGAGATGAAGATATTTATACCAACATGGAAGATAGAAAAGGAATAAATAAAATAGATAATTGGATGAAAATAAATAAATATGCCGGGATAGCAAACAGGGTATTACCAAGATTACTACCTGAGAGATGCGATATCTCAGAAGCGAACAGGTTATATTATGCAACAGCAAGAGCAATAACAGATTTGATGGGAGGGAAAATATTTGAGAAAAATAGATCAAATGGAAGAAAGAAGGAACAAAAACCGTCATGGGAAATTAGATTAGAGAGAGACATAGCGAGACTTAGAAAAGAAATATCACTGATAAAAGAATACGAAGAAGGAAACATCACATTAGAAAGTAAAATCAGACAGGCAGAAAATATGATAAGAAGAAGCAGGGGCAGAAATCGAGTAACACACGCAATCAGCAGCAGAAAGCTAGAATTAGCAGCAAAAGCAAAAAGATTAAGCTCATACAAGAAAGAAGAACAAAGAAAAAGACAAAACAAAATGTACCAAACAGATAAAGGAAAGTTCTATAGAGAGTTGAGAGGTGAAAATATAAAAGTTGATAAACCACCTGAAAGAGACAGACTTGATGCATTTTGGAGGAGTATATATGAAGACCAACGAACACATAATGAAGAGGCGGAATGGTTAGAAACAACAAGAAGGAATCCCCAAATAGAAGAAATTAATGAGATGGAATTTGAACCACTAACCGAAAGGGAAGTGATGGAAAAGATACGACGTACCAGTAACTGGAAAACACCTGGACCAGACATGGTGCAAAATATATGGCTAAAAAAAATTACAGTACTAAGAGAACCTTTAACAAAGTGCTTCAACAGAATTCTGAACGGAACAGCTGAAATACCCGAGTGGATGACCAAAGGAGAAACAGTCCTTATCCCTAAAACAGGGGAAACACAAAACCCAGGGAAATATAGACCAATTACTTGTCTACCAACTATATACAAAATATTAACAGCAATTATTACAGAAAGAATATACAAACATACAATAGAAAATAATATAATAGCAGAAGAACAAAAAGGATGCAGTAAGGGAAGTCACGGGACAAAAGATCAATTGTTAATAAATAAAATGATCCTAGAAGACAGCAGGCAAAGACAGAAGAACTTAAGCATGACTTGGATTGATTATAAAAAAGCATATGATAGTGTGCCGCACTCATGGATCAAAGAGGTATTAAAAATCTATAAAATCAATAATAAGATAAGAGACTTTATGGAAAAAGTGATGCAAATATGGAAGATCAATATTAAACTACATCACGAAAATGGTACGATACAAATAAATGATGTAAAAATAAGGAGAGGAATATTCCAAGGGGATTCCTTATCCCCATTGCTGTTTGTACTATCATTGAACCCACTGAGTTCATTGATAAATAACTTGCATAATGGATATAGAATAGGATCAAGAAATGAAAAGAAAGGAAAAAACATCTCGCATTTATTTTACATGGATGACATCAAACTATACTCCCCAAACAAACAACAAACAATTGAACAGATAGAGGTAGTTAAGAAGTTTTCAAGTGATATACAAATGGAGTTCGGACTAGATAAATGTGCGTTCCTGGAATTGAAGAAAGGAAAAAGAATTGACAGTGGAAATATCAGAATAAACGACGAAATTATTAGACAACTAGAACAGGAAGACACCTATAAGTATCTCGGGATAGAAGAAAATGAAAAAATAGAACATAAGAAAATGAAGGAAAAGCTGAAGAAGGAATATGAGAAGAGACTGAAACTAATATTAAAATCTGAATTAAAATGCAAATTTAAGGTCGAAGCAGTAAGAACATTGGCAGTACCAGTGCTATCGTATGGGTTTGGAATAATTGATTGGTTCCAAGAAGATTTAAACAAACTAGATATTAAGACGAGAAAAATGCTCCACGCCCATAAATTGATATATAAGAACCAATGCCTGGCAAGAATGTATGTCCCCAGGGATCAAGGTGGAATGGGACTTCAGGAAATAGATGCAGTATATAGAGAGGAAGTGATCGGATTAACGACGTATATCGAAGAAAGTGATAGTAAATTCATCAGATGGGTGAAGGAGCACGAAACAGGGAAAGCGATGAGAACATCTTTAACAGCCAAAAAAAGAGATTACCTACGGAAGTATGATATCCCTAACGACGATCCAACAACAGAAGGAATGACAAAAAAGGAAAAGATGAAACACCTAAGAAATGAGCACAGAAAAGCGAGAAGAAAAAAACATGAAAATAATTGGAAGGAGCATGCATTTGCAAAGGAATACAAAAATATCATAGAACAGGTGTATATAGATAAAGAAAAATCGATAGAAGCAGTATGCAGGGGTAATCTAAGAAAAGAAGATGAAAGAACAATTGTAGGGGCACAGGACTTAGCATTACGAACCAATTGGTTCAAGAGAGAGATAGAGAAGGAGAACATATCCAACAAATGCCGAATGTGTAAAGTATCTCCGGAAACAGTTAGCCATATATTATCAAGCTGTGACACACTTCTCCAACGCAAGACATACACCGAAAGACATAATACAATATGCAAATTAATCCATTTTAGAATTTGTGAAAAATACAAAATACCAATAGAAGCATCCAAATACTGGGAACACAACCCAAACGCAATAGAAGAAAATAACCACGCGCTAATACTATACGACTATAGCATTCCCACAGATGTACCTATAAGACATAACAAACCGGATATTGTTGTAAAAGATAAAAGAGAAAGAAAGGCATACATTATAGAGATAGGAATTCCATGGGACGGCAGAGTATCAGCATATGAAACTGAAAAGGAAGTTAAGTACCAAACTCTGAAATACTCATTACAAGGAATGTGGAATGACATTGATAGAGCAGAGGTTATCCCTGTGGTAATTGGAAGTATGGGAGTAATAAAAAAAAGCTTAAATCAATATATTGAAAGACTACCGGTGGAAGTAACAACGTTGGAGATGAGCTCCATTATAATACGACAGAGCGCCAGAATACTGAGAATGGTTCTTGGTTGTTAAAGAACCTGCCGGGACAACCATATGCGCTTAGGCCCGAGGTTCGGGCCCGCGCATTAAATGGTAACCCTTAAAAAAAGTGAAATAAAAAAAAAAAAAAAAAAAAATTCGAAATTATTTAAATGTTCTGAGTGCAGCTATAAATGTAATCAGAAAGATTACTTAAAAAATCATCTGCTAACTCACAGCAATTCGAAGTTATTTAAATGTTCTGAGTGTAACTATGAATGTAATCGGAAAGATAACTTAAAAATTCATCTGCTAACTCATAGCAATTCGAAATTATTTAAATGTTCTGAGTGCAGCTATGAATGTAATCAGAAAGGTAGCTTAAAAATTCATCTGCTAACTCACAGCAATTCGAAATTATTTAAATGTTCTGAGTGCAGCTATGAATGTAATCAGAAAGGTAACTTAAAAATTCATCTGCTAACTCACAGCAATTCGAAATTATTTAAATGTTCTGAGTGCAGCTATGAATGTAATCAGAAAGGTAACTTAAAAATTCATCTGCTAACTCACAGCAATTCGAAATTATTTAAATGTTCTGAGTGCAGCTATGAATGTAATCAGAAAGGATCTGCTAACTCACAGCATTACGAACCAATTGGTTCAAGAGAGAGATAGAGAAAGAGAACATATCCAACAAATGCCGAATGTGTAAAGTATCTCCGGAAACAGTTAGCCATATATTATCAAGCTGTGACAC
>JABUQX010143790.1:0-2500 GCA_015478945.1 Trachelipus rathkii
CGATGGCTGCTTCGGTTCGGTTTTGTTTGGTGTTTAACCGTTTTCGCATTTATCATTGAAACCTTTCGCATACCTTTTCGTGCGCCGCTAAGTCCCTTGCTAACTGTAAAGGGTCAGTATACGTTCCTCAGGCTTCCTCCACCATGCAAGAGGATCTTCATCGTGGGAAAAGCGTTTCTCTTGACCTACTGGTTAACGATTTTTTGATGCCTGCGAAGACAGTTTATAATCTTCATCATTACTACTCGACTGTAGAATTGTATTCATGACGTCGGTAGAAGGGGGTCTTGCTGATGATTTTGAAGAAACATTTGCTGTTCTTTGTTTTCTTGAGCTATCTCAGATTTGTAATTTTGAATTTCTTCATATTTTCGGCAGACACTGACTCTAACCCTTTCTGTAAAAGACTGAAAAGTGAAGGGTTAAAAAAAGTAGATATGGAATACAAGCTCTCTCTCTCTCTCTCTCTCTCTCTCTCTCTCTCTCTCTCTCTCTCTCTCTCTCTCTCTCTCTCTCTCTCTCTCTCTCTCTCTCTCTCTCTCTCTCTCTCTCTCTCTCTCTCTTTGTTAATTTGTTAATTTATCTCAAATACGTCGTATTCATCATTTTCATTCCTCAACTGTCATTGTCTGGGGATATTAATATTCTCTTCCGAGTTTTTGACGATTATCATGGTGATATCTTCAAAGGGTTGGAGTACAATGATACAACTGGTTACAATAAAATTGTCATGGGATGTTAAACATTTATTTTGTGATTAGAGTTTTCGTACAAGCAGAGATTTTTATTAGGATCTTGCATCCTTATCATCATTTTCCAGATTGCTTTTTCAGGGTTTTATAAGGTTATGTATTTCAGAAAGTTGTGGAACGTCAATTTTGATTTGTATTTTCTTTAGTTCTTATTGAGACATGGTCGAATGATTAAGTGTGCCGCAATTGACCTACATTTTGAGAGATCTTCGCTGCATGTTGTTTGAGATGCCACAACAATTCTAATGTTCATGACAGAAAGTTTATTTTATTCACTCAAGAAAGAAACAGAACTTTCTTTATATTGACACCAGCATCTTTCATGACACAATGAACATCATCTGGATATAGGTTCCATTTCGCCAACATTCCATTAAATACGTCACTGAGATATCCACAAGTGGGACGATCGGTGAGTGGTTCAGAGCACAATACAAAATTTTGGCGCTTGAAATTATTGTCTACACCTCTACGGCATGACCAGTCAGAGAGAAAGCTATCTTGGATGATTGTTAGTTAGAGGTTATTAATTCTGAAACTTTAATTTTAACGCAGTCATACATTTTGTTACAAACAATATGACCCCATATGCACCGGGAGACTTGATCACTGTGGTAAAGTCTCCAGGAGACCAATGAATAGGTGACCAAATCGAGAACCAACATTGCGACCAGAATAGAGGATGAAAACTGACGCGGTATCACACACACACACACACACACACACACACACACACACACACACACACACATATATATATATATATATATATATAGTTATATATATATATATATATATATATATATATATATATATATATATATATATAATTATATATATATATATATATATATACTATATATATATATATATATATATATATATATATATATATATATATATATATATATATATATATATATATATATATATATATATATATATATATACAAAGAATAATTGTAATGGTCAACTAATCTACATAATTGCACTGTTACTGTGTAAATAAATTACATAAAATGCGTTATTTTCGCTGTGGTATCTCCCTTGGTCGTCCGTAATCCTCGATGGTCATCTGCCACCAGAGTCACACTGTGAGTCGACATGTTTTCTCTGGTCATCGAACACCAGCTGATTGTCAAGACCAAGTGCGTAGACTCACATTGAAACCAATCCAGGCTTGGTCGCAGAGAACAAATCTTCCAGTGCGTATGAGACATATCTCTTGAATATTTCCTTTGGCATATTAGGGGGTAGAAAGGGACTTCTTATTTCATTAGCTGCACAAAGCCAATAATTTTAACGTGACGAAACATAAGATAGTCAATTACTATTAAATCTGCAAGTTTATTATCCATGCTTCGTGTTTTTTTTTTTTGTTTTTTTTCGTTTTTAGCGTCCCATATCATTGAATTTTCGTGAAGGTTTCAAGAATAATAAGCTTCATTCTTAAATCTGGTATTTGAGATTCCTTTTCTCTTTTACTCATTTTCCTTTCTACATCTTCCTTGTGTTTGCTGCTTAGATAGTTTCTTAACCCAGATGTCATTCTTCCTTTCCGAGAATAATTACGCTTGCAAAGTGTACAGCTTTGCGAAGTCATTGGAAACAGTATCGAAGTATTGCCAAACAACACTGGATGAGGATGCCATTCCGCAATTTCTTCAACAGTTGATCTAGAGCGAACAAGTCTATCAATATTGCTAGACTTCGAGAATGATTCAAATTACTGACGCGAACTCGTCAAC
>JABUQX010143791.1:10000-12500 GCA_015478945.1 Trachelipus rathkii
GAGATTGGAGAACCAATCTCTTATTAGGAGTCTTGTAAGATGATGGAAACCTACCGACTAAAAATGCAAAAAAGATTTAATTTTCCGCCGAAAGAAGTTTTAAAAACGGTCATTAAACTGTCGGCACAGAAGATAGAACAAAAGTGACTGTCTAAGGATTACTGAGATGCGGGGAAAAATTAACTGTGTAGAAAATTGGTATCGTCAAATGGAATAGTTTATCTTAAAGATCCCTTGGAGACGGGTAAATTAAGTTGTAAATATTGTAAATAAAAATTATAACTGTTAAAGTTTATCTGTTAAGAAAATTATTATGCAAAGTGTTGGGAGGTTATAATATTTATATTAAGTGATTTTAATTTTAAACGCAGTTAAAGGGTTGACTGGTAGTAGTGTATAAAGTGTATAAATGTACTGGTATTTTTAAGTGATTATGATTTTAGATATGAACGGTTCTAGGCTGATAAATTGTTAACATGGAAAGTAATATAAACTTTAAAAATGAACTTAAACCATTTTGTTGTCCCATGGTAGTGTATAAATCTCGTTACGAAGAGGAACGCATTAGAAGGGAAAAAAGATACACACTATATATATATATATATATATATATATATATATATATATATATATATATATATATATATATATATATATATATATATATATATATACATATATATATAATATATATATATATATATATATATATATATATATGAGAGAGAGAGAGAGAGAGAGGTCCTCTACTAATAGGAATTCAATGTACACCACGCTGAGTGGTTAAACTCCTCTCATACTGATACAGGAGGGAAGGAGGTCAAAACATTTAGCATTTTTGACAATCTGAAACAGCTGATTAAGGATTACACACACCCCAGATCGTCTAACCAATTCTTGATTACTCTTGACCTATGCATCAAAAATTTTCCTTCTTGATAAAAATACTCAATTTTCCATCCTATCGGTAACTCTTACCACAATCTTGTTGCCCTTAATTATAACATTAATATAATTATAACAGAAGCAGATCCCTAATCTCTGAGGGGTGAAAAATTTAATAAATAATTATATATATATATATATATATATATATATATATATATATATAAATATATATAAATATATATATGTATATATATATATATATATATATATATATATATATACATATATACATATATAAATATATATATATAAATCTATACATATAGCCCCAACCACATATATAAATATATATATATATATATATATATATATATATATATATATATATATATATATATATATATATAATTTATATATAACAATATATATATTTATATATTTATATATTTATATATATATATATATATATATATATATATATATATATATATATATATATATATATATATATATATATATATATATATATATATATATATACTGCTATATATATATATATATATATATTAATATATATATATATATATATATATATATATATATATATATATATATATATATATATATATATATATATATATATATATATATATATATATATATATATATATATTTTGAGTTGTGTACAGGACCCACCACGGCTCACAATGAAGCGGCCACACTGGGCTGAAAAATCAGCACCATGGGAGGGCCCTGTCATATATATGTTTCAAATGTCAAAGAAAGATTTGATTGGTGAAATGAATATTCAGTCAGTCAAAATAAATAAAAACTAAATAAAATTTTATCCTTGCATTGTTAATAGTCTTAAGATTACATAACAAAATCAAATGCTATAAAGAATATTCACTTCTTGAAGATACAAGAAAATAGTGTTACTGCTAAAGTGGGAAGATTCAGATAAGATATGGGATAATCTTTTGGAAGGTGTTATGGATCGTAAAGTAGGAAAATAACGACAGCGAATAGGGTCCAGATGGGAACAATCAATGAAGATATGATGAACAGATTGCGGGGTGTGGCGACGGCAAAATTTGCAAATGGGAGGAGGGTCTCGTGACATATAGTGACTGTGAGTGATATTGGTGTGGCCAATACGGAGGCGTGCAAGTATCACCTCATGTAAGCGCTTTCGTCTGTGGGAGGAAGACCACTCACCGATGTTCGGCTTTATGTTTCTGAGTTTCCTTCCCCGCCGATCACTCGTCCAGCACTCTTGCCAACAAGATCGAAAGCCCCGTCGGAGAGCAGGATAGTAATCAGTTGATGGGAGGCGGCCTTGTCGAATGGCATCCGGGAGGTACCTGGAACAGCTCCGAAAAGAGGAGGTGGCCATTTTGGCCTCTCTGTCAGCGATTTCATTGCCAGTTACCCCTACATGAGAGGGAGTCCAACATAAAATAATTTGTTTCTTACGGGAGTGGAGCAGCCGAAGAAATTGTTGTACAGCTGATACCATTGCGTTTTTAGAATAAGGGGTTTTAAGCGCTTGTAGCGCGCTAAGCGAATCTGAATAAACGACATATGAGTGATCTTGGTTAAGGATTAGAAT
>JABUQX010143792.1:2500-7500 GCA_015478945.1 Trachelipus rathkii
TTATTACATAAGAATATTATATTATTATTATTATTATTATTATATATATATAATATTATTATGATATTATTATTACATTATTATTATTATTATTATTATTATTATTATTGATATTATATTATTATTATTTATTATAGTCCCATTGTTTTAAGATAAATCCAATAGCAACGCAATAAGGGTTTTTAGTGTTTCTAGGATCCAGTCTTGGAGCAAACTTGACTGGGTTAACTGATTTGGAACGATTTGAAACGAAATTTAAGATCTGAGTTGTCCAATTTTGACTTGGTCTAAGTCTAGATTAGATACCATTTAACCAGGACGATAGCTCAGATCATGATTTATTTCAACGATGTTGACTGTAAGTGACAATGATAATAATAATTATATTATTATAATTATATAGGTTGCTATTATTATTATTATTGATACATATTATTAGTTATACATAGCTATTATTACGTTAATATGATATACATACATTGATATTATTATTATTTCATATGAATTCAAAACATCAATAACGCCTACTGACATTGTTAGTCAGTACGCAGTAATATAGCCTTCTGATTATCGTCTTTGAGCTACTACATAAGATTGTGAATATTGATGACGATGATTATACATTGAACATATCTTGTGCCATGGACCTGATAGTCAAGAAGAGCGCATGATGTTTTAATTTATGTGAAAGATATAATACATATATGACACACACACACACAATAATAATAATAATAATAATAATAATAATAATAATAATAATAATAATAATAATAATAATATAATAATATAATATTAAAAACTATTAATATAGGAATTCAATATCGCTTTGTTTTTATAAAGTTTTTGATTTTATTTCCAAGTTTCTAAATAGTTATTTCTGTACAGTTTAATTTTCTTAAAATAATCTTTGAAAACAATTTACATGAGAAGAAGAAGATATATTTATTTACATTTCTCGACGCGTTTCGTCTCTATACTTGAGACATTTTCAGATTAATTCTTGTGAAGAATGAGTCTTTAAATATATATAAGAATAAATTCAACATATTAATCGAACAGATAACACATTAAATTTATGTTGTTGCCTGGTGCGTGTTTTGATGCAGAAGGCCCGCAATTTCTTAGTTTCTGATTTAGACCAGAAGATAGCGTTAGAGCGATGCTATAGTTGATTAATTACAGCGTTTTGAAATGTTCAAAGATTTACTGGGACTGTAGCGATGTTTGATATGCCCTGTCCGATAATCGATTCGTCGTAACCAATATATGTTTGATGTATGAATGATCAGTAGTTAAATTGGTACAACGTGATGGTTGTTTGGTCAAAGCATCTCAGCTAAAGGAAGATGATATTAGTTGATGGCGTAGGGTAGTCTGACTTTAATTTGAGGTGCCTATTTTATGGAGTCAAAAGATACATGAAGGCACTTCTCTTCTTATTAAAGTCTATAGCATTAGAAGTTTTGAAGAAGAATTTTATCGAATTTTCCTGGATTATTTTTTTTATTTCTTTTATTAAATAATTTTGTAATGTTTATTAATAAACTTTCGTTCATAATATTGTGGATGATCACAGTTAATTAAATTTACTTAATGCGGCAAATTCTTCATCAAAAGCTTTCCAAGTTGAATGATGAATGTAAGTAGCTCGTAAACGAATTTATAAATAGTCGGTGAATAGGACCTATAGTTCATATACAGATTCATTATCAGTGGTTTGACATGAATGCCCAGAGAGGTTGTTTACTGAATTGAATGATTTTATGTCTAAAACAGATAGCATGATAACTAAAGTTTGTATAGTAATTTAAGTAAGACAACTCTTGAATTCTATTGATGAACTGATGAATATATCCATGTTCCTAAAGATAGTGAGGAAATGTCATATTATCTATGTAAAATACGGTTAAAGTTGTTGTTTCCTACGAATATTTGTCTGATTGACAGCAGTAAAGCCTAAATGAACTGGCGGTGAGCCCATCGACACTCCATCAGTTTGTAGATATATGTTTTCTTTAAATTTAAATTTGTTGTACCCAAACACCGTTTAAATTACCCTCACTATCTTTAGGAACATAGATCATATAATACTAGTTCATCAATAGAATTCAAGAGTTGGTCAGTTAAATTTATAGATAAGAAACTTAAAGGATAATACCTGTTTTTAAGGTTGAAATCAATATTAATTCTGATGGCTCAATATCTACAGGGCATGCATGTCAAAACCCACTGATAATGGCCTAAGGAACTGTGGGTCTCATTCACACTGACTATACAAAGAATAGATCAAATCTTTAGTTTACAGACATACAACCTATGTTCAACTTGGAAAACTTTTTGATGAAGAAATTTGCCGCATTAAGTAAAATTCTAATTAACTGTGATCATCCACAATATTCAGTTGAAAATTTAATTAATAAAACCATTACAAAATTATTTAATAAAGAAAGTAAAAATAATCAGGAAAATTTCACAAATTTCTTCTTCAAAACTCTAATGCTACACTTCAAATAGTAGGAGAAGTGCCTTTGAAGATTTGAAACTCTCACCTCAAACTACAAAAAGACACCCCAAAATTAAAGCCGTAGACTATACCATAAATCCAAAACAACTGTCATCTTCCTTTAGCACAAGAGATGCTTTGACTGACAACCATCACGTAAATTAATTTAACTGCCCTGAGTCAGACTGGTCGTCGACATACATATTGGTTACGACGAATCGATTGTCTGACAGGGCATATCAGCACGCTGCAGTCCCAGCAAAACTTTTAACATTTAAACGTAAAATATGATCAACCAACTATTGAAATATTTCTAAACATCACATATTGAAGTGGATCTATGTCCAGAAACCAGAAATTGGAGGCTACATCAAACACGCAGACCAGACATTAACATAAAATTTAATGTACTATCTGTTATTTAAGACTCATTGATTTAATTATTATATAATAATTTAAGACTCATTCGCTCACAAGAATTAATCCTCTGAAGATGTCTCAAGTTTAGAGACGAAACGCGTCGAGAAATGTAAATAAATATATCTTCTTCTTCTCATGTAAATTGTTTTCAAAGATTATTAAAATTAACCATGAAATAAATTATTTAGAACTGGAAACAAAATCAAAACTTTTAATAATAATAATAATAATAATAATAATAATAATAATAATAATATATAATAATAATAATAATAATAATAAATAAGTAATAATAAATAACAATAAGAATAATAAAAATCAAGAATCAATAAATGAAAAAACTAAGGCAATTACAGGTTGTTTTAAAGTGTGTGTGTAGTTTAAAGCTATGTTGAGTTAAGGATGATAAATGTTAATATTGATTTGAGTACATGCAGTGTTAACATTTATTAGTCTGTCAGTGATAGTTACAATAGTTAGGTAAATTATATTACTATGGCTTTACATAACATAACATTGTTATGTGTCAGAAGATAGAATAGGTCAGCTGGTTTTGCTGTGGATAGATACTTTTATCACATATTTTGACGTCCTGAACCTTGGCGATGGTATGAACACCTTTCTCACCACTACTACACTTCAATGTATGTAGATAGAATAAGAGGATATGTCATCTTTAGCTTCTGGTCTCGCGATGATTCAATAGAATTGTGATAATAATAATAATTAAAGAAAGAAATTATGCTAATAGATATATTAAGAAGGCATTAATATTAATAATAATATAATAATAATAATAATAATAATAATAATAATAATAATAATAATAATAATAATAATAATAATAATAATAATAATAATAATAATATTAATTATATTATGCTAGAATAGGATATGATTCAGCTAGGTTAGGTTATGAATAGGTTATGCTACATTTGGATATAGATTGCTATGCCAATATTAAATTAACACTGGAAATTTAGAGACATACTTGAAAAGTGTGAATAGGTTATGCTTGTAGTAATAGTGAATGTACTTGTACTGCTGTTAGCAAGAATCTTTGTTATGTTAGCAAAGTTTATTCGTGTATAAGGTATGGTAGGTTTGTTACGTTCTGCTCAACTTATGTTATAAGTCAGCTTTACGATGTGAACACTTGATATAAGTACATTTATTCAAGTTGGGGAGCATGATAGTTAAGTAAGGTTATGATAAATTTTATAAATATTACTATGTTAATGTAAAATTAACATTGATGTTAGAGACAGGCTTGAAAGTGTAAATACTATGTTTATAATGTTAGTTACTTACCAAGGCTGTTAAGTAGAGAACTTTGTTAATGTTATCAGTTTACTCGTTCGTAATTGCGTTAAGTTTGTTTTACATTATATTCTTGTTCATGTTAGTAGATTATTAAAAGAAGGAATTGATGGAAAACTTTATATAGTGATTATAGTGTTGGTCTGTAAGGATAGATGAGAAGGTGAAGAACTTAGCTATTAGCGTACTAAAATGATACCTAGCAATATATGAATCAATAGTTCAATAGACCAATAGATCATGGGATGGTAGATGGGTGGTGTTTGATTTACTGATTTACTAGTTTAGTTTCTCAGTAAACTATTACAATTTTATCTTTTTATTCAAAGAACTTATTTTTATGCCATGTTTATCCGAATAAGGGTGCTATATCTGAATCAATAGACCAATAGATCAATAGACCGCAAATCAGAGACTGGGTGATGAATGGGATGGGGGTAGAAGCGATTTACTGATTTACTGTTGAATGATAAACTTTGGCTAAAATAATATTTTTTATTCAAAGAACTTATTTTTGTTATGTTTATACAAGATATGACTTGAATCAATATATCAATAGATCAATAGATCAATAAATCACGGATTGGTGGTTTGATTAACTGATTTACTGATTTACTGCTTTAGGTTCGATAAACCTTTACATTCTAACAATAATAATTTATTCAAAGAACCATATTTTATGTATATATGTAAAAGGACTTGAATCCACACAGATCATATTCACAGACTATGAACGGTGTGTGGGAGGGAGAGG
>JABUQX010143793.1:12500-15000 GCA_015478945.1 Trachelipus rathkii
ATATATATATAATAATAATAATAATAATATGAAATATATATAATATATATATATATATAACAATAATAATAATAGCATAATAATAATAATAATAATAATAATAATAACAATAATAACAATAATAATAATAATAATATATATAACTATATATATATATATATATATATATATATATATCAGGCTATATGTAAGAAGTTGCTTAACGACCACACGAAAATGCTATAAATTGGTAAAATTAACCGATTTCTGCAGCAAGGTATGAAGCAATTAAGGTGGAAAGCATTTTTAGGGGCGAAATGGAAACTATTTAAAAACAAATAAAAAATTTTTATTGCTTGTTTAGAGATCTTTGCTCACGACAATCCCTAATTAAATAACATGTATTGAAAGTTAATATGCTGAGCAGGTCAAATGAAATAGAAAATGAAGAAAATGATTTTGTATGGGTAACTAAATTTATACAGAAATGAAAAAAAGCTTCCTAGGGTGAGCCTGACCTGACCTGACCACAGGCTAACCTAACCTAACCCTAACCTAACCTCATTTTCACCCTAGAACATGGAAAAAATTCATTTCACACCTGGAGACATCTATTTACATCATCAGGGGTTTACCTGCGGGAATTTTTCGACCTCCCGTTCATTGTGTTGATAGTTAAGTGACTTTGTCCAGTATGTAATAATAATAATATATATATAATAATAATAATATAATAATAATAATAATATAATAATAATATAATATATATCATATATATATATATATTAATAATAATAATAATAATAATAATAATAATAATAATAACATATGTATATAATAATAATAATAATGTAATAATAATATATATATTCTTTATATATATAATAATAAATAATAATAATAATAATAATAATAATAATAATAATAATAATAATAATAATAATAATAATAATAATAATAATAATAATAATATAATAATAATAATATATATATACCGTATATATATATATATATATATATATATATATATATATATATATATATATATATATATATATATATATATATATATATATATATATATATATATATATATATATATATATATATATATATATATATATATATATATATATATAGGTACTTTATGATTTCGCCAACAACAATAAAAAAAGAGTAGATGTAAAGTTGGTATTGCGTATTCTATTATGCAGCAAGAACTGCCATTCACGCCTTTTTTTCTATTTAAAATTCAATTTAATTTATTTTTATATTTATCTTTTTCCGTGAAGTTTAAAAAGTATAAAATATTAAATTTCAATGGAAATAGAAAACCATTTAAATATAAAGAATTTAATGTAATGAAATTATTTTCCTAATAGTCGTGTCAAAATATATATATATCTCTGAAATTTCTATTAAATTATATAAAAATAAAGAAATAAGAAAATTATACAAACATACACATGTTTGTGTATGAACTACAAAAAAAATTTTTTTAGAAGAGCCACAATCCATATCTCAAAAACAAAAAAGCTACAGGGAAAAGGAATACATTGCTAGAATACTGTGTTACAAGAATTTAGTGCAAATGTATTAAAGAAAGAAAAGGAAAAAAAAAATATCTTAAAACTACAATGGCTAAGGAAAAAGAATACATTTTGGGATCCTGGTAAAATTTTTAGGAGGAAAATGTAAAAATAAAAAAAATTTAAAAAATTATTGTTAATTATGGCAATATAATTGGAAAGGCCTATTTAGAGACCTTTTATACGTTACTCGTTAAAATAGACTTTCTATTAAATTTTGTTTTAACTAAAAGTACCTGAGGTGCTGATAACAGAGGAGTCAGGGTCTCACTGGCATTCGAGGAACTTCTGAGGGTGGAACTAATGCCCCCCTCAGGGAGGGTCTCGGACTTCACTCTTTGGTACTTAGGTGTCCTTGGGGTTCCTCCGCCCTCCCCTAAGGGGTATGGAAAACGTCCCCCTGTGTTCCCCGTGGATCTCCCTACATTATAACAAATGTAATCGCCTTACATTATGATCACTACGTGATCATAATTTCTTCGATGTAATAATAATAAATAATATTATATATAATAATATATATATACAATATATATAAATATATATATGTATGTATAAATAGTAATAACTATATATATATATATATATATATATATATATATAATAATAATATATATATAATAATAATAATAATATGTATAATATTAATAATAATATATAATAATATATATATATATAATATAACATATATATAAAATGAAATAAATAAATAAATAAATAATAATAATAAAATATATATATCTATATGTATGCATATCACATTTCTTCATAATAATATGTATATATCTTAATAATATAATAATATAATAATATAATAACAATATATAATAATAATAATAATATGTATTACGATTAAATATCGGAAATTTTGCCATTTCAGGGGGCCAAACATATGGTTTCAACACATATATATATCATAACATATATATATA
>JABUQX010143794.1:5000-32500 GCA_015478945.1 Trachelipus rathkii
TTTCCCCTACATCCGTTAACCGTTACCTTAATTTACGAGTTTATAAAATATTTTCTTATCAGATTTCAAATTGTATTATTCGATTTTGATAACAGGTTTTTTTTTCAAATTTTTTCTAAGCACTTTATATATATATATATATATATATATATATATATATATATATATATATATAATAACTATACTATATATATATATATATATATATATATATATAGGAGTTGGGATTAAAACATTCGTTTTTAAAAAAAAAACACGTTTTTTTAAAAAAAAAAGGTAAATTTTTGTTTTTGTTTTTAAAATTACATTTTATTCGAATTATATTTAATGAATATTGGGATGGTATTTAACATTAAGTTACAGTCATTACAGAATGTTAAAAAGAGCTATTCAATATATAAAGTAGATTTTAGTACTTAGTAAAGTTTTATTTGTGCTCTAGGACATATATAATTATCACATTTCACATGACCTGATTATTATTATTATTATTATTATTATTATTATTATTATATATATATATATATATATATATATATATATATATATATATATCTATTATTATATATATATATAATATATTATATTATAATATAAGCCCAGCCTTACCCCCTCTGTACCATTAATACAGTAAAGGACTCGTCGCAGTCAGAAAATCCACCCTATAGGCTTCACGGGACTGCGACGGACCCTTACTTTGGCAAATCGTCAGTGTAGTGTTCATCCCTTGGCCCAGGTGGGCCACAACCATACCCTCACAAAACCCCGCCATACTCTCCTATTATGCACCTTTATTCTCGCCTCTGCAAATTCACATTTCTGTCCTTCAGACATTCATCCAAACTTTTCTTCGATCTCCCAGCCGGGTAGGTTTCCAACACACTCGCCACCATACATCAGCTTAAAAAACCGACTATCAATCATCCTTTCCACATGACCAAACCATCTCAACATATTTTCATTTATTCTCTCGTTTACCCATTTCTTCACACCTAGCAGGCCCCTAAGATTGTCCATCTGAACACATTGAACTTTAGATCTATGCTTCTTATTCAGACCATAGTCTCACTACTATACAATAACACAGGTAACATACCATCATGTAAGACCCTAGCACTCTAAAGACTTGTCCCTATACATTCACCAACAATTTTATTGTGCACCAGCCACCTTCCTGGCATCCAACATATACCCTAAATATTTAAACTCAGGCAACTTGACTGCTTCTCCACCACTCTAACCTGCTTCCCTGAGGACTAAACTCCCTCCTCCACAAGCCATAACCTTGCTCTTATCTACGTTTACTTTCAAACTCCTCCTTTTACACACCCTGCCAATCTCTCTACCAATCCTCTCAAACTCTTCATATTGGCCAAACAAACAAATCATTCGCATATAATAGGTTGGGCACCCTCCACTCATCTCCATTCTCCATCATTCTAACACCATTTCCTGTCACGCCCACCTTCAATTCTTTCATAACCCCATCCATATACAAATTGAATAACCAACTAGACATAACACAACCCTGCCTCACTCCGCTATTAATCCATAAAAAAAATCCATAAAACTTAAATACAATTTATTCTTCTTCTCGCCTCACTATCGTCATACATTCTTTTTGATTCCATTCAGAAGCCTACCACCACCAACACTATATCACTAACACCTGCCATAGAGCTTCCCTATTAACCCTATCAATACCCCTGTTGCAAATTCATAAAACTTAAATACAATTTATTCTTCTTCTCCCTCATTTTCTCTATCATTTGCTTCAATGTAAAGATTTGATCCACACATCCTCTACTACTCCTAACCGCCTTTGTTCTTCACAATCAGTCCTTCAGTCACTCAGCGCAATCTTTCGACCAAAACACCACCAGCCTATATCTTCCCTATAACACTCAATAAACTAATTCTAATTTCTACAGTTCCCTTTATCTCCTTACCCTTATATAAGGGTACTATTACTGCTCTCCTTCAATCCCTCGGAACTATACCCTCCATAAACGCTTTATTACACAACTTCAAGATCCAATCAATCAAAAACTTGCCTCCGTTCTTGATCATTTCACCAGTAATTTCATCTATACCTGCAGATTTACCATTCTTCAACTATCTCACTCTACCCATTTCCTCTTCTTTGCTAATAACCTCATCCCCAAAATACCTATTCCTTCTTGCACCATCAAACCCACACACAGTCACTATCACCTCTTCGTTACTGCCAATATTATGCAGATTTTCGAGTGTTCTTTCCACACTCCCCTCACATCCATTTCATCAGTTACAAAAACACCATCCCTATTCATTATTCTGAGCAGGTTCCCCTTATTCTAATTTTTAACCTTTCGCGCTTCCTATTCCCTTGTATGTCCCCATTCATCCTCCTTCCAAACTGTTCATTTACCTCTTCTTTTCTCTTACGTATGCATCTTTTAGCATTTCTTTTTCCTCCTTATATAATTCCAAGCATCTTTCTTTTGAAACTTCATCATTTGCTTTTAGTACATTCAACCACGCCTTTTTTTTTACTTTTAACCGCTTGCATCACCTCTTCATTCCACCACTCACTGTTAGCATTCTTACTTCCTACTTTAGCACACCCACATACTTCTTTTGCACTGCTAACAATTGCTTCCAGATTTATTTAGTTTCAGCTTGTTCACATTCAACTGATTTACTTGCGAGCGTTCTTACATACTTATCCTTATTACCTTGTTCACTAAACTTCTCACTCTTAATTTTACCCTCTTCCTTCCGTATCACCTTCCTCTCCATCCAAGTCCCCACTAACTTAATTTTACATAGAACAACATAATGATCCGATAATCCCATTCCTAAACCCCTCACTGATTTAACATCCAACATATACTTCAACATCTCCTTCTTCACCAACACAAAATCAATCATACTTTTCACTTCGATACCATCTCTACCTACACCAACTCTAGTATACTTATGGATACTCTTGTGTTTAAAAAGTATTACTCACATACATACCTCTCTCCTCACAGAAATCAATCACCTTCCTACCATTCTCATTTTCTCCCGACACCCCAAAGCCACCTGTTATACCATCCTTTTTTGATCATATATATATATATATATATATATATATATATATATATATATATATATATATATATATATATATATATATATATATATATATATATATATATATATATATATATATACACTGTATATATAAAATCTGTATTAATAGTCAATATTTAGGCCTAGAAGGGGTATTGGTAATTTAAAACACCTTTAATATACATAAAAAGAGGTAATTTTAATAAAAAACAAAAAAAAACATTTTGTTTTAAAAAAAACTGTTTAAAAAAAAAACAAATTAAAAAAAATATTTTTCACAACCCGGCATATATATATATATATATATATATATATATAACATATATATATATATATATATTTCTATATAACATAATATACCTCTTTATTCTATATATATATATATATATATATATATATATATATATATATATATATATATATATATATATATATATATATATATATATATATATATATATATATATATATATATATATATATATTCAAACCATGTTTAAATATTCAGTAATTTTTAAAATTACATTTTTTAACTGAATGAAGCTTGAAAATTGATTTATATTGTTTGGAGAAGAATTTATTTTTAATTCTTTTCTCATAATTTAACTTCATAGTTAAATTTCTTGTTTTCAAGATCTCAAGATCGATAAGAAAGGAAGATTAAAAAGAAAAGAACTCAGGTTCTTATTAAAAGGTTATTTATTTATTATTATTATTGCTTAATTTAGTTTAGCTTTTGTTTTTCATATAGCATAATAATAATTGGTTTTAAAATATATATTTCTTAATCTAGTAAATTTAATTGAAATGATTGTAGTGATCCACCTAGGCTGGTTAATGAAAGAAGGGGTGGTGCCATGTATAAAACTCACTACACTATATATAAATGATATTAGTAGACTTATAAGAGAACTTACTTTGGTCAAAAATAGGACCAAAATCAATTAGGGTTAACTGTATAATTACTATTCATTAAATAGAATAAACAGTCTGTTTATTATTATTATTATTATTATTATTATTATTATTATTATTATTATTATTATTATTATTATTATTATTATTATTACTTTCTGACTAATTTTTTTTTATTTTTAATTTAAAAAGGAAATTAGTGCAGAAGATCCAGAGAAGCTTGTAGTAAAGTTTGTTTGTGGTTCAGATTACAGTAAAGAAAATCCTCAAGATGTTGAGATAAAGGATGATTCAGAATATCCAGATTGGCTATGGGGAATAAGAATCAGTAAGAATTGTTTTTAATGCTTTTATATTTATATATATATATATATATATATATATATATATATATATATATATATATATATATATATATATATATATATATATATATATATATATATATATATATATATATATATATATGCTGCTGCTCCCCCTGATATATATATATATATATATATATATATATATATATATATATATATATATATATATATATATATATATATATATATATATATATATATATATATATATATATATATATATATATATATATATATATATAACTTATATATATGTATATGTATATATATATATATATATATATATATATATATATATATATATATATATATATATATATATATATATATATATATATATATATATATATATATATATATAATATTCTTCATCATCATCATCATCATCATCATCATCATCATCATCATCTTCAAAACTTTGGGTAAAGGTGCGTGACATGCATGAAAGAAGTAGTGAAGAGTAGGCCTGAGTCGAAGAAACCCAGCCTTACCGCCCCGTTTATAAATATTAGTGAGAACTCGTCCCAGTCAGAAAATCTACCCTAGCTTCACGGACTGCGACGGACCCTCACCTCACTATGGCATCTCGTCCAGGTGAAGAGGGTTCATCCTGGCTCAGGTGGTACAACCATACCCCCTTACGAAAACCCCGCCATTCACTCCTATTATGCACCTTTATTCTCGCCTCTGCCAAACTAACATTTCTCTCCTCCAGACATTCCTTTACTGACTCAATCAACTTCAATTTTTTTTTGGTCTCCCAGCCAGTCGATTCCCAGCACACTCACCACTATGCATCTGCTTAACCGACTATCATTCATCCTTTCCACATGATAAACCATACTCAACGTACTTTCATTTATTCTCTCATTTTCCCCTTTCTTCACACCACATAACTCTCTAATACGTTCATTCCTCATTTTATCAATTCTTCTCACACCTAACACACCCCTACTTAGATTGTCCATCTGAACACATTGAACTTTAGATCTATACCTCTTATTCCAGACCATGGTATCACTACTATATATTAACACATGTAACAACATACCCTCATGTAAGACCCTAGCGCACTCAAGACTTATTCCTTTACATCCACCAATGATTTAATTGCACCAGCCACCTTCCTGCCATTCACAACTTTCCTACTACACTCTGTATCATCCGTTCTCTTTTCATCCAACATATATTCTAAATATTTAATCTAGACACTTGTTCCAGCTGCTCACCATCAACATAACTTCACACTAATGACTGTCCTCACTCACAACCATAACCTTATTCTTATCTACGTTTACTTTCAAACCCCTCCTTTTACACACCCTGCCAAATCTTTCTACCAATCCTCTCAAACTTCAGATTCTACGCAAAACCAAATCATCACACGCCACAATAGGTAGAGGGGGCACCCTCACTCACCTCCATTCTCCATCATTCTAGCACCATTTTTATCTCTAATTCTTTCATAACCCATCCATATACAAATTAGATAATAACCAAGGGGACACTTACATCCCTGCCCCACCCGCTATTAATAAACCAATCATTTTTGATACCATTTATTTTCACACGCTTCACTATCGTCATACATACTTTGATTCCATTCAGAAGCCTACCTACCAACACCTATATCTATAACACCTGCCATAGAGCTTCTATATTTATCTTACGCCTGTTGCAAATCTATAAATCCTAAATACAATTTATTCTTCTCCCTCATTTTCTCAGTCCTTTGTTTCAATGTAAAGATTTGATCCACACATCCTCTACCACTCCTAAACGCACCTTGTTCTTCACCAATCGGTCTTTGTCACTCGACGCACTATTTCGACCAAAATACCAGCATATATCTTCCCTACAAGACTCAATAAACTAATTATCCTATAATTCCTACAGTTCCCCTTATCTCCCTTACCCTTATATAAGGGTACTATTACTGCTCTCCTCCAATCCCTTGGAACTATACCCTCTATAAATGGATTTGGAAGTCAATCAATCACCATCTCGCCTCCGTTCTTGATCATTTCACCAGTAATTTCATCTATACCTGCAGATTTACCATTCTTCAACTTTCTCACTCTACCCATTACCTCCTCCTTGCTAATGATCTCATCCCCAAAATACCTATTTCTTCTTGCACCATCAAACCCACACACATTCACTATCACCTCTTCATTACTGTTAATATTATACAGATTTTCGAAGTGTTCTTTCCACACTCCCCTCACATCCATTTCATCATATATATATATATATATATATATATATATATATATATATATATATATATATATATATATATATATATATATATATATATATATATATATATATATATATATATATATATATATACCTATTATATTTATATATATATATATATATATATATATTAGGGATGTGCCGAATAGTGAAAAAGCCGAATACCGAATACCGAATATTCGGCTAAAAGTATTCGGCCGAATACCGAATATTCGGCCGAATAATCACTTCGCTATTCGGCCGAATAGTTATTTCAAAGTTCGGTCATCCATTTAGGGAAAAATAAAGAAAACTTACACTGGTCAACAAAAAAAAAGGTGAAATTTTTCTTGGATGGACTTTTGTAGCAGATATATAGTAATTCGGAGGTGCTGATTCCATATATATTCTCGGATTTGCTGTATCATCCCGTTTTCGTGCAATCATGGATCCCTATTTTTGCATATTCCCTAGGAATGACAAAATTCATGTGCGCACTGCGTAGGCTGTATAAACGTTACCTTCCGCATATATCTACAGTAGCAGCAAGTTTACTGCGGTCGATATTCGGGAAGCAAGTACGTCTACATGTATGGATGCCAATGACCTGGATGATGTCTATCATCCATCTGAAATACAGTCGGATGGTCCGTCATTGTTCACCCAGGGTGAACTGAACGATCTTGTATGAGAGTTGTATTTGCCGAAGTTGTCCTGAGCTGTTGTTGGCTTCGAGGTTGCATGAAAAATGACTACTGGACCATGGCACAAGAGTAACATTTTATCGTAACAGAGAAGAAGAGCTGCAGGCTCTTCCAGTCAGATGGTTACCTTGTTATTGCAGTGAGAGATTTTGGAATACACACTGGCTCATAGCATACGATGCAGGTGAGTGGCGACTGTTTATTGACACTTCCAAGAGCAGTTTAAAGTGTGTGTTGTTACACAACGGCAACAGGTATGGGTTCCAGTAGGGTACTCGGTATGGATGAGAGAGGAGTATGCAAAAATAGACAGTTTGGAAAGGCTACAATATCAGGTACATGGATGGGAAATATGTCGACCTCAAAATGGTAAATATTTTGCTCGGTCAGTAAGCAGGTTTCACCAAATATCCCTGCTTCCTGTGCTATTGGGACAGCCGGGCGGCAAATCATCACTGGGCCAAAAGAGAATGGCCATCGAGGGAAACCATGACGCCAAGTGACAGGAACATCGTACGTGAACCACTTGTACAGAGAGAAAAATCATCTTACCTCTACTACACATAAAACTTGGTTTGATGAAACAATTTGTGAAGGCCCTGGACCATAATGGTGAATGCTTCCACTATATATGCTCAACGTTTCCTGGTCTGAGTGACACGAAGAAAAAAGCTGGGATATTTGATGGCCCACAAATACGGACACTCCTCCGTGATGCTGCCTTTGTTACAACAATGACTGTGTTAGAGGCAAGAGCATGGAATGCTTTTTCAGATGTAGCACAGAATTTTCTGGGGAACAGGAAAGCCGAGAACCACTAACATTGTACAGGAACTGCTAGTCAGTTTTCATTCTCATGAATGTAGAATGAGTATAAAGTTGCACTACTTACATTCTCACCTAAGAAAATTTCCGGATAACCTAGGCGATGTTAGTGATGAGCAGGGTGAACGCTTCCATCAAGATCTAAAGTTCATGGAAGGACGTTACCAGGGCAAGTGGGATATCAATATGATGGCCGACTATTGTTGGAACTTGATGAGGGATATTCCAGACGCTTTGCACAGTAGATCGTCTACGAAGAGAAAGTTACTACCATCGTAAAGGTATGTTTACATTAACTAAACCCAATCCTTCTATTACATTCATTGTTGTCCCATATTACTCTTTATTCATGGTTGTATTATATGTTTAACATATATCTATCAAAGACATGTATTATATATTTTTGATTTGTTTCTCCCTCCCTTCATATATATAAATATATATATATATATATATATATATATATATATATATATATATATATATATATATATATATATATATACCATATATATAATTACACATATAAATATAAATATCCCAATAATTGTGATAGACCCGCTTGAGGTAAAAATCATAAAAATTTTACAAATCTGTGTTACACACAATATCTCACAAATGCGATGTGATATGCAAAAACCGATTACATTTTTGGAATCAGCACATCAATAATCAATAGAAATTTCATGTTTACCAGTGTTATATACAAAGTAATAAAACAAAATTAAATAACTATTTCTTACCTATAGCAAACCATTTACATATTAAAAATGATTAAATGAAAATTGAAAAGTTTCGTAGTTAAGGATATTAAACTAAACTTCATTTGAATAAGCTCTAACCTATTTCTTGTGGCTTCATAAATATTTCCTCCTGTTCTAAATATTCTTTCACTTTCGACTGATGACGGTGGAGCTGAAAGGTATTTTATTGCTAGTTTTTTCAAATTCATAAAACTATTTCCAGTGTTTTTCCACCAATTGAAGGGAATATCATTGTCTTCACTGGTCAAAGTAGGCAAACTTATATATTTGTTTATTTCTTGATGTAATTCCGTATGTAGCCTTTTACTTTTATGTACAATAATCACATCGCCAGAAGAATGGAACTTTCTTTTTTCACTCTTACTTTCTTTTCTGTATGGCGATTTTGATGCCACAATTTCTTTAAAACAATCCATTAAAGAAGTGAAAATGGAACCTTCAGCTTCACTTTCCACACTACGTGGAATCATCGTCAGCAGAAGAGTCAGTAGCTAAATTTTCATGCATTTCTTTCCATGCCTCAACGACCAAATTTTTTACTGATTCATTTGATTCCTGTTGAAAAATTAGCTTGAATCGCAGATCTAAGAAAGTAGCTACACACAAAGATTTATCACATAGAAACTTAAAAAGTCTTTTTTTCTACTGATTTCTTAAGCTCTTCAACGAGTGTAATTATTCCACTGAAGCTTTTGCCTTTTAATTGCCTTATTTAAAAATAGATTTATTGCTAAAATGGAAGGGATCACTTAGGCGACTGTTACTTCACGTTTAATACTTGTTTTAGTGATGTTGTCAAATGGCTCAAGTAAATGGAATAATTTTGCCACTAAAAATCAGTCAACATTTTCTGACTGCATTCAGCAGCGTATATGGATAGGGGAAATTTTTGTTCAAACAATCTTTTAAGCATATCATAAGTTCTGTTCCAGCGTTTAGAAACGTCTTGAATTATTACGCTGTTTGACATTCAGCTGCATCTGTAAAGTTTTAAGCTTTGCAGCTGCCGTTGCTGAATGGTGAAAATGAGAGGATATGCTTCTGAAAGTAAATAAAATATCTTTAACAGACTTCTGACATAAAATTGAATCTTGAATGCATAGTTGCAACATGTGAATAAAAAATGAAATTGATAGCAAGCCACAATCACTTATACCAGCTACCATGTTTGGTCCATTATCCCGTATCACTAAATGAATTCTATTTTTAGAATATTGAAACCTTATAGGATCTGACAAATGACAAAGAATTTTCGCCATATTGGCTACAAAATTTGTCTATTTTTATTTTTTGGAAAATAAGTTTCTAAAATTTCAATTTTAAATTGAAATAACTTTCCCTTATGTTGACGTAATTTATTGTTTATAAAGCTCAATATTCGGCCCGAATAGTTCGGCAAAAAGCCGAATACCGAATATTCGGTATTTTGGCCGAATAGGCCTAATACCGAATACTTACCGAACATTATAATATATATATATATATATATATATATATATATACTGCTGCATATATATATATATATATATATATATATATATATATATATATATATATATATATATATATATATATATATAATATATATATCCTTCTTTCTCTCTTTCTCTCTTTCTTTATCTATCCTCCTTTTCCCCAGTATTGGGGTGAGGTGAGTAGCATACACTGAAAGCAAATATTACGTAAAGAACATGACATGAAAAGTCGAAAAGGAAGGCCTCGCTTTCTCCATACCTCCCCTCGTACCTTTAAGTGTGAGCCCGTCTTGGCCAAAAATCCATCCAAGGGCTTCACAACACCTCGACGGACTCACTGTAGTATCTCATGAATGCAAGGGTTCATCCGGGCCTGACAACACCATGCCCCCCTCAAAAAAAACGCCATTCACTCCTATTATCCACTTTTCATCTCCTCTAGAAACTTGCGTTAATTTCCTTCAGACACTTCTTTACTTACTCAATCACTTTTCTTCGTTCTCCAAGCCGGTTCGATTTCCAGCACACTCACGACTGTGCATCCGCTTAACCAACCACCTATCATCCCAACCTTTCCATATAACCAAACCATCTTAATACACACTTTCGTTTATTCTCGCATTTACGCCTTTCTTCACACACCACACAACTCTCTAGCACGTTTATTCTCATTTTATTAACTCTCCTAACATCTAACACCCCCTAACATAACTTAGCTGATCAGATTGCACCTTAGATCTTTCTTTATTTCTATACTCCTTCGCTTTCCCACTAAGAAGTATTGGGTAAAGTTATAAATGCACAGTAATGGGATTGTTAAATAAAGAGCATGAAGTAAGTTGAAAAACCCTCCCTAACATCCTCCATACATAAGTAATAGCTCATCGCAGTAAAAAAATCACCTTAGGACTTCAAGACTGCGACAGACTCTTACTGTGGTATGTTGTCAGTGTAGGATTCATTCCTTGGCCAGGCCCTCAACCATACCCCCTCGCAAAACCCCGCCATCCACTTTTATTATGTATCTTTCTTTTCGCCTCTGCCAATCTCACATTCCCTTCCTTTAGACATTCCTTTACTGACTCAATCCACTTTTTCTTTGGTCTCCAAGCAGTTCGATTCTCAGCACACTCACCATTATACATCCACTTAACCAATCGAATATCATCCATCCTTTCCATATGAGCAAACAATCTCAATGCACTCTCGTTTACTCATTTACCCATTTCTTCACACCACACAACTCCTTAACACGTTCATTCCTCATTTTATCAATTCTTCTCACACCTAACACGTTCCTAAGATTATCCACCTTAACAGATTTCACCTGAAATCTATAATTTTTATTCCACACCATAGTTTCACAACTATACATTAACACCGGTAACAACATACCCTCATGCAGAACCCTAGCGCACTCGAGACTTAGTCCGTTTATATTCACCAGTCACCTTCCTACCATTCACAACTTTCCTACAACACCTTGTGCCATCCGTTCCCTCTTCATCCAACATATAACTTAAAAATTTAAACTCTGATACCTGCTCCAATTGCCCACCATCCAACATGATTTCACGCTGCAGACTCTTCTCACCCACCACCATTACCTTACTCTTGTCTACATTTAATATCAATTCCCTCCTTTTACACACCCTGCCAAACCCCTCTACCAATCCTCTAAAACTTTCTTCAGATTCGTTACACAAAACCAAATCATCAGCGTGCAGTAAGCAAGGCACCCTCCACTCTCTTCCATTTTTCATCAGTCTAACACCCTGCCTTACCACCCCTGCCTTTAATTCTTTCATCACTCCATCCATATACAAATTAAATAGACATAGAGACATAACACATCCCTGCCTCAAGACTATTAATATTAATCCATTCACGTTCCTCTCCAATTATTCTTACACACGCTTCACTTTTGATTCGATTCAGAAACCTACCACCAACACCATATATCACTAACACCTGCCATAGAGGTTCCCTATTAATCATATCATATGCCTGTTGCAAGCCCATGAACCTATATACAACTTATTCTTTTTCTCCCTCATTTTCTCAATCATTTGCTCCAATGTAAAAATTTATACACATCCTCTACCACTATATCAAATTGATTCTTCAACAATCATTCCTTCAGTCACTCGACGCACTTTTTAAACCAAAATACTAGCATGTATCTTCCCTACAACACTCGAAAAACTAATTCCCATATAGTTTCTACAGTTCCCCTTATCACCCTTTCCCTTATATAAAGGTACTATCACTGCCCTTCTCCAATTCTTTGGAACTATACCCTCCACAAACGCTTTGTTACACAACTTCCATGTCCAGTCAGTCACAGTCTTGCCTCCATTCTTAATTATTTCACCAGTAATTCCATCTCTATCTGCTGATTTACCATTTTTCACCTTTCTTACTCGCATCTTTGTTGTTTCCTCTATTAGGTCTTTTCTAATTTAAGAGGAAACGAATGTAATTTACTATGTCTTCTAAGAAAATATGCCAACGTTTCGATGTTAGAGTATGAGGAAGAGGTTCCTCACAATAGCTTATAATAAACAAATAGACAGTGTCAAAGTTTGAATGAGATAAAAAAAATATATAGATAAAAGTTTTTAGAAATTGCCATGTCCTGTCCAGTCAAATGTAGAAACTAATATGCAAAGATCTTCACAATCTTTGATTCAAACTTATTCAATGTGGAATGATGTAATAGTCAACTATGATAGTCTCTGCATGATATTGTCAAATTGCCGGGAAAGTTTCTCATTATTAGGGGTTCTGTGATAACTATAACCAGCTTCCCATCATCTCTTGATTCTCTTCACATACTCACTTGGCTAGAGTTTGAATATTACCCATTGTAGTTTCAAAACCTGTGAGTGGGAGATGCCCTTCGTTTTCCTTATCTTTTTAGTGACACAATTACATAGTATATTATGTTTTAGATGGAATGATTTGCTTTAAAAAATTAATTACATTTACATAAGGAGTATCTGACTGCAGTTACCCCAAGATATGACAATATCAAATGGAGTCCGGATCGGCTCGTTATTGTCAATTGAAAACCTTTTTATGTTATATCTGTTACTTCAGTCGGTACTAAGATAATCAAATTCAATTCACTCTCGGTCTTTCAAATTGAAAACGGGTTCTCATCCACCAATCCTTATGTAACCCTTTATTTAATAACCGTTATATTTCTTTTAGATCTGTATTTTATATTTCAATTTGTTTAATACCAAAATACCTTTCCCCTTTGAAAGATATATATTAATTAAAAATAAAAATTGCTGTAAATGTATTTTTGTATAAAAGTTATAAAGATTTGTCAAATTTATGAGTAAATTTGTAAATTAATGATGTTTCTTCATTTTAACATTTTATTTTAAAGATTGACTATTTCTTTTAAGAGTTATTTTAGTTTCAACCTTTTAAATATTGACAATTTCTTTTATAGTTATTTTAGTTTCAACCTTTTAAATTCTCCTTTGTTTGAGCTGCTTAGTGAACATTGACGATATTTAAAAAATAATTGTATTGTTGAAAATGCAAGTAAATATTTCATTCTTTTTTTTAATGGCGTTAGCTTGCAGAAAATTCGTTAAAAATTTCATGACTAATATTTGTTTTCACTTGTAAGATTAACTGAAAATACTAAAATAAGGTTGAAAGATTTGAAAATGGTTGTGAACCCAAGATGAGTTAATTGTCGTTCTCAACATTGTGTGAATTTGAAATATTTCTACTTATAGTTTCAAAAGAATTTATATTTGAGGTTTGGTTTTCTATGGTAAAAGTAATGAATGACATTATTTTTAAATAATTGTATGCATTTTTAAATCGAACGCTATATTGTTAATTGTTACGAATTACTGGTATTTAAGAGTCATAATGCCTGACATTAATATCAGTCCAGTTTGAAATCATGCCCAGATATTAATTTAGTAGTTTCAGCCTTAAACTGATACTAAATTGCTAAATACTTCCTACTCTAAAGGGGTAGGTTAATTAATATATATCTATCCATTGTGACTTATTTTCTAGCATTTGCAATTGTTCGTTCATTCTTTCAATTTCCAGAATTTAATATCAGTCTAAGCTAAGTTCTTCTTTAGCTCGACCCACACCAATACATGAATTGGTCAAATACAAAAACAATATTGGAGACGGACTTTTTGCGTATATGAAACGTCTTAGAAAGGATGTAAGAAAAACTAAAAAGTTCTATTAAATATGTAGAATTTTGTTTATAATATAGAATTTAAAATAAAAGTACCGTATTTTTGTTGTCTTTTGTACTACACCTGTTAGATCCCATCCAAAACGAAGGCGATCCGTATCTCCACTGGGCCTTCCGATCGTTCCCCCAGGTGAGCCTTGAAGTTGAATATGTGAGGATGCCACTTTCTTTTCGAAGGGTATACATGTGCACAAGTTATCTTTGTTTTCAAATCCCAATACCATCTGCTTTAACACCGATTCTGATAGAGATACCTCAGAATACTAATAACTGATCATTTGCAAACACAGTTTATAACATCATTAACTTCCTCAACATCTCTTTGCAAAAGGTGCTGCCGTTCTCTTATGACGAAGGGTATACACCTTGGCTATTCTCCACTCCCACCATTTGCTTGGCCCGGACCTCTTTCTCCAAATCTAGCCGTCCTGCTGCCTTGTAAAGGCATCATTCCTGTCTCATTCTGTAGTTTATGGTGAATTTACTCCAGTGTTTACTGACGGGACTGTGGGCGCATCCGCTGTCCTTCCAGACCACAACCTCTCCCATACTCTCCCCCTCATGCTTCAATTTTTACGGCAGAATTAATGGCTATGATGATTGCCCTTTCTCGAATTCTATTCCTTAACCAAGACCACTCTTATGTCATTTATTCAGATTCGTCTAGCGCGCTTAATATTCTAAAAACACCATGGTATCCGCTGTACAACAATTTCTTCGGCTGCTCCACTCTCGTAAGGAACAAATCATTCTATGTTGGACCCCCTTTTTGTAGGGGTAACTGGCAATGAAGTCGCTGATAGAGAGGCCAAAATGGCCGTCTCTTCTTTTCGGAGTTGTTCCAGGTACCTCCCGGATGCCATTCGACAAGGCCGCCTCCCATCAACTGATTAATATCCTGCTCTCCGAAGGTTTTCGATCTTATTGGCAAGAATGCTGGACGAATGATCAGCAGGAACGAAACTTAATAAAGCCGAGCATCGGTGAGTGGTCTTCCTCCACCGACAGCCCTTACACGAGTGATACTTGCACGCCTCGGTATTGGCCATACCAATACCACTCACAGTCACTATATGTCACGGGACCCTCCCATCTGTAAATTCTGCCGTCGCCATACCCCCACATCTGTTCATATATCTTCATTGATTGTTCCCAGCTGGACTCTATTTGCCGTCGTCATTTTCCTATTTTATGATCCATAACACTTTCTAATATCTTATCTGAATCTTCCCACTTTAGTAGTAACTCTATTTTCTTGTATCTCCAAGAAAAGAGAATATTCTTTACAACATATGATTTTATGTAATATTAGTACTATTTATAATGTAAGGATATAATTTTAATTAGTTTTTACTTATTTTTAACTGAATATTCATTTCGTCATTCAAATTTTCTTCTTGTCTTTAATATATATATATATATATATATATATATATATATATATATATATACTATATATTATATATATATATATATATATATATATATATATATATATATATATACCACTATATCCTGTATATATATATATATAAGAACTCATCCATTGATTAATTATTTAACCCAGTGTGTGGCCGCTTATTTGTGAGCCGTGGTGGGTCTCCTATATATATATATATAGCAAATATATATATATATATATATATATATATATATATATATATATATATATATATATATATATATAGAGAGAGAGAGAGGAAGTACACACATACTCGAAGCGTTGAAATTACCTCCCATTTTTTAATGGTGCGCCTTTCTCTTTTGCGTTCATATTCTTTACACACTCATCCTCCAGGCAACATATTACTGACCACCATTTATCCACATATCATATACACATACTTAAAGTACACACCCCTCTTCTTGACAACACCTTACAGACATCCCTACTACTCATATTCCTATGTGTGGGGGAGAAAAATTACCCACATCGTATGTCCTGCGTGTCGTAGACGGCGACCAAGGACGAGGTAGTTGGAGTTGGCTGCTTACCTACCTATCTCTTGCTACCGGAATGCTGATGCAAGCCTCGGTGAGATGGTCGTGATCGCCGTAAACGGCCTTCTAATTTTCGGTGAAATTGTATGAATCATATGGGTACATGGAATGTTGAGGGGAGAGGTGATGGATGTATTTAGAAAGAAAAGGGCAAATTTGATTTGCTCGCTGTGACTGAAACAAAGATGAAAGGAAACGGTGAAAATGAGTGGTGTGTGTGCTGGTGTGGAAAGGAATGAGAGGGGGGAGAGAAGGAGTTGCAATTTTAATGAGTGACTTAGGGTACAGAGCTATGGTAGACTTTGTGTGTGAATCCTAGAATTCTAATGGTTAAATTTAAGTGTGAAAAGGTCAATTTATGTGTGGTTGTGACGTATGGTCCATCTGAGAAACGTTGAAGAGTACGATTTTTTTTTGATAATCTGAATGATTTTTGGATGGGGTGAGTAGGAGCTGCAGTGATGTAGTGTTGGGGACCTGAATGGTTGGATAGGTGATCAAAAAAGGGATATGTAGTATAACAGGTGGTTTTGGGTGCCGGGAGAAAATTAGAATGGTAGGAAGGTGATTGATTTCTGTGAGGAGAGAGGTATGTGTGTAAGTAATACTTTCTTTAAACAGAAGAGTATCCATAAGTATACTAGAGTTGGTGTTGGTAGAGATGGTATCGAAGTGAAAAGTATGATTGAATCTGTGTTGGTGAAGAAGGAGATGTTGAGTATGTGTTGGATGTTAATCGGAAGGATTTAGGAATGGGATTATCGGATCGTTATGTTGTTCTATGTAAAATTAAGTTAGTGGGGGGCTTGGATGGAGAGGAAGGTGATACGCGGAAGGAAGTGGGTAAAATTAAGAGCGATAAGTTAAGTGAACAAGGTAATAAGGATAAGTATAGAGCGCTCGCAAGTAAATCAGTTGATTGTGAACAAGTTGAAACTGAGCAAATCTGGGAGCAAATGGAAGGAAGCAATTGTTAGCAGTGCAAAAGAAGTATGTGGATGTGCTAAAGAAGAAATATAGGAAGTAAGTGTTAACAGTGAATGGTGGAATGAAAAAAGGTGATGCAAGCGGTTAAAGTAAAAGCGTGGTTGAATGTACTAAAAGCAAAAAATGAAATTTCAAAAGAATGGTATATGGAAATATATGGAGGAGAAAAGAAAGGCTAAAAGTTTCATATACATTAGGAGAAAAAAATGAACAGTTTGGAAGAGGAGGATGAATGGGGACTTGCAAGGGAAAAGGAAGCTCTTCTGGAAGGAAGCGCGAAAGGTTAAGAATGAGAATAAAGGGAACCTGCTCAGAATAATGAATAGGGATAGTGATTTTGTAACTGATGAAATGGATGTGAGGAGTGTGGAAAGAACACTTCAAAAATCTGCATAATATTATTGGCAGTAATGAAGAGGCGATAGTGATGAATGTGTGTGGGTTGATGGTGCAAGAAGGAATAGGTATTTTGGGGATGAGTTTATTAGCAAGGAGGAGTAATGGGTAGAGTGAAAGTTGAAGAATTAGTAAATTTGCAGGTATAGATGAAATTACTGGTGAAATGATCAGGAGAACGGAGGCGAGATGGTGATTGATTAGTTTTGATGTTATAAAGCGTTTATGGAGGATATAGTTCCAAAGGATTGGAGGAGAGCAATTTATATAAGAGTAAGGAGTGAGAAAAGGAACTGGGGAAACTATAGGGAATAAGTTTATTGAGTGTTGTAGAAAAGATATATGCTGGTATTTTGGTCGAAAGAAAGAGTGCGTCAGCGAAGTGACTGAAGGACTGATAGGTGAAGAACAAGGTGCTTTTAGGAGTGGTAGAGGATGTGTGGATCAAATCTTTACATTAAAACAAATGATTTTGAAAATGAGGAGAAGAAGAATAAATTATTATTTAGGTTTATGGATTTGCAACAGGCGTATGATAGGGTTAATAGGAAGCTCATGGCAGGTGTTGTTAGTGTTACGATGTTGGTGGTAGGCTCTGGGTATGGATCAAATGTATGAGAATGAGTGGCATGTAAATGGTGTCAAAAGTGATTGGTGTAATATTAAGTGAGACAGGGTTGTGTTCTGTCTCCTTGTCATTCAACATATATGGATGGGTGAAAAAGGTAGAGTGTGGCCTATGGTGATGGAAGAGTGTGGAGGAGCCCGCCCCTGTGCTGAGGCATTTGATTGCTGTGAAGGCGAATCTGAAGAGAAGGCTGAGAGGATTGGTGAACGGCGTATGTAAAGGAGGGTTTAATAAACAGAGTGCCAGGACGTAAGTAACCCTAGTGTGAGAGATTATTTTAAATGGTGAGCAGCAACTAAAATATCTGTTTAAATATTTGGGGGTATGTTGTTTGAAAGAACAGATGAGTCTGAGTATGGGAGAAAAGTTGTGAATGGCTGGCAACAATTTATTGCATCGTTGGTAGATGCTATAAGGGCTAAGTCTGGAACGTAGGGTGCCTGAAAATTGATGGCCCACTGTGTTGTAGTAGTGAGGAGACACTATGATGGAATATGCGAAACCTGGGTCTAAGGTTGTGGCTTTAATCTTACTTAGGGGCGATAACTGGGTGAGGAAAATTGATAAAAGCGAAAGGGGTGATTTAGAAAGCAGTTATTGTGGTGTGAAGAAAGACGGAGAGAATAAATAGTATGTTAAGATGGTTTGGTCATATGAAAGGATATGAAATCTGTGCTGAATGTATAGTGGCCATTGAGCACAGGAGACGAAGTGGATGTAATCAGTAAAGATGTTTACGAGAAGAAATGTGAGGACTGAGACGAGAAGGTGCATGATGAAGAATGGCCGAGGTTGATAGGGGGTATGGTTGTATTTACCTGGGCCAAAATGAACCCTACATTGGCGATATGCTTTTCTGATTGCGACAAGTTCTTACTAATTAATGGTACAGAGAGAGAGGGGGCGGTAAGGCTGGGCTTTCTTTTCGACTTTGTCATATTCTACTGCTTTTCTATTCCGATGCATGTAGCACTTTACCTTACTCCAATCTTGGGAAAAAGGATTGAATTGAAGAGGAAAGAGATATATATATATATATATATATATATATATATATATATATATATATATATATATATATATATATAATATATATATATATATATATATATATATATATATATATATATATATATATATATATATATATATATATATATACTATATATATATGTTTATAACATATAACAATAATAACATATATATATATAATATATATATATATATATATAATAATATATATATATATATATATATATATATATATATATATATATATATATATATATATATATAATATATATATATATATATATGGATATATATATATATATATATATACCTATATATATATATATATATATATATATATATATATATATATATATATATATTATATATATATATATATATATATATATATATATATATATATATATATATATATACTTATATATATATATATATATATATATAATAATAATATCATAAACTCTACTCATTAGCAGAGTTTACGCGATCATTTGAAATAATTTTTATAATACGTACTGTACTTTGTATGAAATACATGAAAGCATATTTCCTGTTTAGTTGAACATATCTAAGTTGACTAATTGTAGATCAATGTTTAGTAAAAATGGTCAATATAATGAATCTCGGACTCTCCTAAAATGCAATATTTTACAATTTCTCCAATGACTCAGTTTTATCGTACGGTCAGTTTACTAATCTCTGGTAGCAGTTTAGGATGTCAGGAAGAGTACAAGAATAGAAACTTTAAATGTACCACATCATTTCGAGGTTTATATGACTGCTATATGAAAAGGTACAACGAATATATCTTTGGTATTGTCTAAAATTCCATAACATTCGGTAGTCCAATTTTCTTTTCGCATTGATCGTGTCGTGCCTCCTACGTAATTTTACATATTGACCTTCCAAAAATAAATTTTTATAATTTTTTCAAACTCATTCACATCGAGTCGAGGATTAGAAGAAAATAAAATGATTATTTGTATTTATAAGCTTAGGATAGTTTCAGTGCGGTCTTTACACACATTTGGATCTATTCAATTTCAATAGTTCTTCAATGAGAATAATATTTGAAAATTGAAATAAACTAAAAGAAAATATTGAACTTTATTTTTAGAATCTACTAAAAGATTTAAAAATGTTTTAAAGATAAGCCAAACCAAAGCGATCCCCAACTCTAGAACAAATGCAAGCACGAAAGTGTTCAACCGCAAAAAATACACACCAAAGACTTGACGGTCAGCATGAAAGGTAACGTGAACAAATTTTCTTTTAGGTTGTTCGCTTAAAGACAAAGTAAACAAGAAAGCAATCAACCATCTCAATATATTATATTTTGGCACGACTGAAAAATAGTTGATCACTGAGCTCCACAAACTGTTCGCTTTGGTGTGAGCTAACTAGTTCTGTAACTGTTCGCTTATTTTCGCTGCGCTAGCTTTCACTTTGGTTTTAACGTACCTATAATAATAATAATAATAATAATAATGGTTGGAATTTTTTTGGTTCTAAATCTTCAAAGAGATATTTTTTCTAGTCACTTTTTAGAAGATAGGTTGCCATCTTTTGTATCTCGTTCCATGAAAATAAAACATCAGATGATTCTGTGTATCTTGAACACACCGCAAATCTGAAATGTATTAAATACATACATATCTGTTAGCTCATAAAGTTCATCATTAATTCACACATTTTAAAACTTTGTAAAATAAAGATAAGTGAGTTTTCGTTTTTGTACAAGAAAAATAGATTTTTGAACGTAGAACCTCATATTAACTTTATTATTTGAGATATAGATAACAAATATCAATCTTATATAGGTAGATATCTTTATTTTCTTTTCGTTTTGTTATGAGAGCGACTTTCTTTTCTGTGGTATTAATTTCAGGCAAAAAAAAGTCTGCAATTTATATTTAGATTTTCTTACCTTAAGAAGTATACGCCCTTCACTTCAGCAGGCACCAGATATATCAATCCTCCGCTGTTTATAACTTCCAAAAACTTTTTGTTCAGCTCATTCGATCCCTGAAATGTTATTTATAAAACCTTTCCTAAAAAAAGCTTAAAATAATGAAAATCATGAATAAACTATTTAAATTCAAAAAAATAAACGATCAACTTAAGTTAAAATAAATGACTTAAAATTTTGTCAATTCAACATCATATCCTTTTAGTTCACAAATTTTAACACTTAAAAAAAAAAAAATGAGAATTAATATTCAACAAAAAAAGGAGTTTTGAAGTAGTAAATACGTTACAAATTTTGGAGGTCTTTCCTTTTTTTAATTTTATACAACTGAGCATGCTGTTAACAATACAAAATGATTTATATACTCACCTTAAGTCGAAAGCATACTAGGCCTAGAGTGACCTCTCCAAATATTTCAAATCTTTCATCTTTTCTTGCGTAGCTTTCAAATTCTTTGGCTAGAGCTCTGAAATTTAATTAAAAATGGAATATCCTTAAACATTTATATCCATATGATCTGACATTCATGTTATAATATATATATATATATATATATATATATATATATATATATATATATATATATATATATATATATATATATATATATATATATATATATACTATATATATATATATATATATATATATATATATATATATATATATATATATATATATATATGTATATTCGGTAACACTTTTATGGAGTTACTAACGATGGAGCCAACCTAAGAGGGTGGGAATACGGTATACGACACAGGATTTCCCCATAAACAACACGATTGCATATCTTTATTCAGGACATTATAATACAGCAGATACAGGTTACAATAGGTGTTCAAAGTGCGTCCCAACAGCCTGACGTATGTGCGGCACCTCTGTAAATCGAACATTGCCGCCGACCGGCATTCATATGCTGTTATGTCTGCACACGATTGCCTGATTCTTTCCTGCAGTTCCCGAACGTCATTGACTGGGGTGGCGTATGCGACACCTTTGATTGCGCCCCAGGCAAAGAAGTCCAACGGTGTGAGGTCCGGCGAACGTGGAAGTCCAGGCAGCCGTGCCTATCCGACCTATCCATCATAAAGGGTAGTTAGTATTAAGCCAGGTGCGTGTGTTTCTGGCAAAGTGAGCTGGGCAGTCATCCAACTGAAACCAAATGTGACATATATTTGACACAGGTACATCCTCAGGAATCATGTAAGACATTCCGGAGGAATTAAGGTAGTTCTGGTCGCTCAAGCGGTCACATTGAAAATAAGGACCGAGGAGATTCTCTAATGTTAGTTTGCCGGTGTCGCAATATTTAACTTATACAGTTGACTGGTGTGAGCTGTATCTCCGTAACGAAACGTTAACGAGCATACATGTATAGAGTAATATGCTTCTATTTTTCATCCATCAATGTATCCGTATATGAAGTGGCGCCGTTTCATTCTATATTTACACATATATATATATATATATATATATATATATATATATATATATTTTATATATATATATATATATATATATATATATATATATATATATATATATATATATATATATATATATATATATATATATATATATATATATATATATATATATATATATATATATATATACCCGACTTTCAAGTGGAAGGATAAATTGTCTTTAATGAAGAAGGGTGAAGTTATAAACAAAGGAGTTTAACGAAAGATCAGTTTCCTCTAATAAAACATAGATAATTTTTAATATTAAAGAAAACTTGGTTATTGAAAATCTTGTTAATGTAATTTTAAGAAATATATATATATATATATATATATATATATATATATATATATATATATATATATATATATATATATATATATATATATATATATATATATATATATATATATATATATATATATATATATATATATATATATATATATATATTATATATATTATATATATATATATATATATATATATATATATATATATATATATATATATATATATATATATATATATATATATATATATATATATATATATATATATATTTACGTAGAATAGCTTTAAATGGCTCCAGTCCGCTTCTTTGGAATCATTGTCATTTTCCTCCACATTCTTCAGCTTCTGGAAGATGATGGTACTAAAGATGGACCGAAAATTCGTATTCGTATTCGCGAATATTCGCCTATTTTTATCATTCGTATTCGATATTTTTATCCGAATATAAACGAATATTTTTTATATTATTGCAAAAATCAGTTGCCACATAAGATCTTGTTTTTACTCAGTGAAATCTTTTTTTAGCTCCAGTTCGTTACTGCTTTAGTTTGGTGAAGGAGTTATCGTGAAGTTCTGTTGAACACTATTTAAACTCGAATAATTATAATAATGGCAAATACATCTAGTTTGGTCTGGGATTATTCTATGTCATATCCGATGATAAGGCTAAGTGCAAACTTTGTAGCATGAATTATTCAGCAACGGGTGAGTTACATCAAGTTTCAAAATCATTTAAAAAATTAAACATATTGAAGAGTTCAAAAGATGTGTGAAAAGATAAATTAAAAAAGGAAAATAAATAAAGTATAAGTATAACCGACAGTTCTAGTAACAGAAAAGCAAAAACTTAATGCTCCCAATGTGCTTCGAAAAACAAAATATGGAATGCCAACGATGTAAAAACTATAAGAGTAGATACCAAAATAGCCAAGATGATTGTATTAGACTTGGTTTCATTGTGGAGGCACGCTATCCATTACGTCAAAGAAAATATTATAGAGACATTATTTGTGAAAAAATGTATGATAGTGTTATGAGCAAAATAAACAGTTTTGTAACAAATATTAAAACAAACAAACTCTCTTTTACCACAGATGAATGGTCTGATACCCATTCTGGAGTTTCACTGCAGTCTTTGACATGCCATGGTATTGACGAAAATTTTAAACGTCAAAGTTTCGTTTTGAGTGCCGAACCACTAAGTGAGCGTCACACAGGAGAGTATTTGAGTGAAGTTTTTGATCATATGCTGGCAACATGGAATTTGTGTTCTTCTGACGTTCACTGCGTAATGAGGGACGCTGGAGCGAACATAAAAAAAAGCGTTATTTCTTTCCGACGTTAAAAATATCGACTGTGTCAGTCATCAACTGCATCTAATTGTAAAAAAAGGCCTAGATTCCCAAAAGTCAATCACAGATCTCATATCAAAGTGTAGGTCAGTTGCCAGTCATTTTAACCATTCGACTATGGCGCAAAATGAGTTAAAGAAAATACAAGCTCGAATAAATGCTCCAGAGCTTTCTGTATTGCACGATGTTGGAACCCGCTGGAACAGTACTCTCCAAATGATGATGAGAATGAGAGATTTAAATGAGTCTCTTTGTTTGTATGCTAGTTCAACCAATAAAGTCAAATCTATGACATCCACAGAAAATGATTTGCTAGCAAAATGCATTAGTTTGCTGAAACCTTTTGAAGATAGCACAAATAAGATAAGTGGTATATATTCATCTATATCTGATGTTATTTCCGTGATAACAACTCTAAGGAAAATACTTTCATCACGTGAAGAATGTAGAACAATAATCCAAACTCTGACCAGAAGTTGTTTAGTCTTATATAATGATTTATATGCCACAGCTACAATACTGGACCCTAGATATAAAACAAAACTTTTTACCCATCAAACTGTGATAGAAAAAATTAATAGTGTCGATTGGACAAAAATGCGGAGACATTCAAAGTACTAAATCTAAAACTGAAGAAACCTTACCTAAGAAAAATAAGCCTTCAACTTCCACAAACATAACTTTATCAGAAGCCATGAGCAATATTCTTTCTTCTAGTAGTGATGACGAAGAGGAATGTTTATCACAGGAAATTTCAAAAAACATTCAGATGTATCTAGGCGGAAAAAGAATTATCAAGGTGATATCTTGCTTGTCCCTCCTTAAGTGTTGCAAGCAAGCGCCTTTTTAGCGGTGCTGGTCTTATTTTTGATGAAAAACGTTCTAGGCTCGCAGCGAAACGAGCAGAAAAGTTATTGTTTCTCAAATATAACTTACCAATTTTAGGATTTGAATATTGGAGTTTTAAAAACTCCATTCCAAAGGGTGGTAGTGGTTGAGATTAGAACACACTTAAAAAATAAATAAATATATATATATATATATATATATATATATATATATATATATATATATATATATATATATATATATATATATATATATATATATATATATATATATATTTATATATATATATATATATATATATATATATATATATATATATATGTTTTATCGGTAATCAGATAGGTGTTTTAACCGTTTTCGCATTTATCGTGAAACGCTTTCGCGTTTTCGTGCGCCGCTTCAACAATAATATATATATATATAGCAACAACATAACATATATATATATATATAGCATATATATGTAATAATAATATATACTTAACTATCTTATATATATATGCTGCTGCTGCTCATATATATATAATATATATATATATATATATATATCTTTGCTATATATATGTAACTTAATATATAATATAACATATCATATATATATATATATATATATATATATATACTCTATATATATATCTTGCCAACTATTTCTTTGGAAAGGAGTTTTTAAAACTTCAATATTCAAATCCTAAAATTGGTAAGTTATATTTGAAGAACAATAACTTTTCTGCTCGTTTCGCTGCGAGCCTAGAACGTACTACGAAAAACTTTAGAGGGGACAAGCAAGATATGACCTTGCTAATACAGCCATATTAGGATACTTATTCATATGGTTTTCCACCATTCAAGTGGATTGCCCTCCAGATACAATTCATTGAATGTTTTTTGAAATTTCCTGTGATGCAACACATTCTCTCAAATAATACTACTACGAAAGAAAGATTATTGCTCATGGCTTCTGATAAAGTTATGTTTGTGGAAGTTGAAGGCTTATTTTTCTTAGGTAAGGTTTCTTCAGTTTTAGATTTAGTACTTTGAATGTCTCCGCATTTTTGTCCAATCGACACTATTATTTTTTCTATCACAGTTTGATGGGTAAAAAGTTTTGTTTTATATCTAGGGTCCAGTATTGTAGCTGTGGCATATAAATCATTATTTTCCACAAGACCAAACCTCTTTGTAATTTCTTCCAAGAGAGTTTCTTTTATTTTCATTACTCCCTGCTTTTCATGTGATGAAAGTATTTTCCTTAGAGTTGTTATCACGGGAATAACATCAGATATAGATATACTACTTATCTTATTTATTATGCTCAAAAGGTTTCAGCAAACTAATGCATTTTGCTAGCAAATCATTTTCTGTGGATGTCATAGATTTGACTTTATTGGTTGAACTAGCATACAAACAAAGAGACTCATTTAAATCTCTCATTCTTATCATCATTTGGAGAGTACTGTTCCAGCGGGTTCCAACATCGTGCAATACAGAAAGCTCTGGAGCATTTATTCGAGCTTGTATTTTCTTTAACTCATTTTGCGCCATAGTCGAATGGTTAAAATGACTGGCAACTGACCTACACTTTGATATGAGATCTGTGATTGATTTTTGGGCTTTTAACAATTTTATGCAGTTGATGACTGACACAGTCGATATTTTAACGTCGGAAAAAAATAACGCTTTTTTTTATGTTCGCTCCAGCGTCCCTCATTACGCAGTGAACGTCAGAAGAACACAAATTCCATGTTGCCAGCATATGATCAAAAACTTCACTCAAATACTCTCCTGTGTGACGCTCACTTAGTGGTTCGGCACTCAAAACGAAACTTTGACGTTTAAAATTTTCGTCAATACCATGGCATGTCAAAGACTGCAGTGAAAC
>JABUQX010143794.1:35000-52500 GCA_015478945.1 Trachelipus rathkii
CTCCAAAATTTGTAACGTATTTACTACTTCAAAACTCCTTTTTTTGTTGAATATTAATTTCATTTTTTTTTTTTTAAGTGTTAAAATTTGTGAGCTAAAAAGGATGGTGTGGAATTGACAAAATTTTAAGTCATTTATTTTAACTTAAGTTGATCGTTTATTTTTTTGAATTTAAAGAGTTTATTCATGATTTCATTATTTTAAGGTTTTATAAATAACGTTTCAGGGATCGAATGAGCTGAACAAAAAGTTTTTGGAAGTTATAAACAGCGGAGGATTGATATATCTGGTGCCTGCTGAAGTGAAGGGCGTATACTTCTTAAGGTGAGACAATCTATATTAAATTGCAGACTTTTTTGCCTGGAAATTAATACGAAGGTGAAAAGAAAGTCGCTCTCATAACAAGACGAAAGGAAAATAAAGATATCTACCTATATAAGATTGATATTTGTTATCTATATCTCAAATAATAAAGTTAATATGGTGCTACGTTCAAAAATCAATTTTTCTTAGTACAAACACATAACGAAGTTAAGGAAAGGCTCTTTATTTTACAAAGTTTGGGAATGTGTAGTATTTAATGCCATGAACTTTATGAGCTAACAGATATGTATGTATTTAATACATTTCAGATTTGCCGTGTGCTCAAGATACACAGAATCATCTGATGTTTTATTTTCATGGAACGAGATACAAAAGATGGCAACTTATCTTCTAAAAAGTGACTAGAAAAAATATCTCTTTGAAGATTTAGAACCAAAAAAATTCCAACCATTATTATTATTAGTATTATTATTATAGGTACGTTAAAACCAAAGTGAAAGCTAGCGCAGCGAAAAAAGATAACAATTTCAGAACTATAGTTAGCTCACACCAAAGCGAACAGTTTGTGGAGCTCAGTGATCAACTGTTTTTCAGTCGTGCCAAAATATACAAAATTGTGAAGCGGGACTGACTTTCGTTCGTTAGTTATTTGACCCTCAGTACGAAAACGAAAAGGAGAAAGTTTAGTCCCTTTACCTCTTATGCTGACCGCCAGGTCTTTGGTGTGTATTTTTTTAGGTTGATCACTTGCGTGCTTTCGAGTTAGGGATCGCTTTCGTTTGACGTATCTTTAAAACATTTATAAATCTTTTAGTAGATTCTAAAAATAAAGTTCAATATTTTCTTTTAGTTTATTTCAATTTTCAAATATTATTCTCATTGAAGAACTATTGAATTTGAATAGATCCAAATGTGTGTAAAGACCGCACTGAAACTATCCTAAGCTTATAAATACAAATAATCATTTTATTTTCTTCTAATCATCGACTCGATGTGAATGAGTTTGAAAAAATTATAATAATTTATTTTCGGAAGGTCAATATGTAAAATTACGTGGGAGGCACGATCAATGCGAAAAAAAATTGGACTACCGAATGTTATGGAATTTTAGGCAATACCAAAGATATATTCGTTGTACCTTTTCATATAGCAGTCATATAAACCTCGAAATGATGTGGTAGATTTAAAGTTTCTATTCTTGTACTCTTCCTGACTTCCTAAACTGCTACCAGAAATTAGTAAACTGATTGTACGATAAAGCTAGTCATTGGAGGGTGTAAAAATATTGCATTTAGCGGAGTCGAGACTCATTATATTGACCATTTCACTAAGCATTGATCTACACAAATAAATTGGATATCTTTATAAACAGACACATTCTCTCCAAATATTTCATACAAAGTACGTACGTATTATAAAATTATTTCTCTAAATGATCGTAAACTCCAAGCAATTTAATTAGAGCTTATGATACTATTATATATAATATATGTATATATATATATATATATATATATATATATATATATATATGTATATATATATATATAATAATAACTATAATATTCTTTATATATATAATAATAATAATAATATATATATATGTATATATAATATATATATATATATAATATATATATAACATTCATATATATATATATATAATAGCAATATCTTTCTTATATATATATATATATAATATATATATATATATATATATATATATATATATATATATAATAATAATATATAATAATATAATATATATATATATATATATAATATATATGATAATATAAATATAGCAATAATAATATATATATATATAATATATATATATATATATGTATATATAATACTTATATATTCAACATATATATAACAACTATATATATATATATAACTTATATATATATGCTATATATATATATATATATATATATATATTCTTCTTCATCTACCTTTTTCCCAAGATTGGGAGTAAGGTGCGTTACATGCATCGGAATAGAAAAGTAGTAGAATATGACAAAGTCGAAGAAAGCCCAGCCTTCCGCCCCTCTGGCGCATTAATTAGTAGAGCAATCAGAAAATCCACCTAGGCTTCACGTCAAATGTAGGGTTCATCCCTTGGCCCAGGTAGGCCACAACCATCCCCCTTACAACAACCCGCCATTCTCTCCTATCATGCACCTTTCTTCTCGTCTCTGCCAAACTCACATTTCTCTCCTGCAAACATTCTTACTGACTCAATCCACTTTTCTTCGGTCTCCAGCCGGTCTGTTCCCAACACACTCACCACTATCATCCGCTTAGCCAACCGACTATCATTCATCCTTTCCGCTGACCAAACCATCTTAACATACTTTGTTTATTCCTCTCGTTGCCCTTTCTTCACACCACTAACTCTCTAAAACGTTCATTCCTCATTTTTATCCAATTCTTCTCACACCTAGCACGCCCCTAAGATTGTTCATCTGAACACATTGAAACTTTAGATCTATACTTCTAATTCAAACCATATAGTCTCACTACTATACAATAACACAGGTAACAACATGCCCTCATGCAAGACCTAGCGCACTCCAGACTTAGCCCTTTTACATTCACCAACGATTTAATTGCACCAGCCACCTTCCTGCCATTCACAACTTTCCTACTACACTCTGCATCATCCGTTACCTTCTCATCCAACACATACCCTAAATATTTAAACTCATACACTTGTTCCAGCTGCTCACCATCTAAAATAACTTCACTCTGAAGACTGTCCACACTCACACATAATACTACTCACCCATCTGTTACTTTCAAACCCCTCCTTTTACACTACCTGCAAATCTCTCTACCAATCCTCTCAAATCTTCAGATTTCGCCACAAAGAACCAAATTATCCGCATAGGTAGGGTGCCCTCCACTCATCTCCATCATTCTAACACCATTTTCCTGCCACCCACCTCTAATTCTTTCACTTAACCCCATCCATATATAAATTGAATGACCAAGGAGACATAACACAACCCTGTCTCCTCCGCTATTAATACTAAACCAATCACCTTTGACACCATTTATTCTTACACATATCTATCCTCATACATACTTTTGATTCCATTCAGAAGCCTACCACCAACATCGTATATCACTAACACCTTAGAGCTTCTATTAACCCTATCCTTACTGCATACCTTTGCAAATCATAACCCTAAATACAATTTATTCTTCTTCTCCCTGATTTTCTCAATTTGTTTCAATGTAAAAGATTTGATCCACATCCTCTACCACTCCTAAAAGCACCTTGTTCTTCACCTATCGGTCCTTCAGTCACTCGACACTCTTTCGACCAAATACCAGCATCTATCTTTCCTACAACACTCAATAAACTTATTCTCCTATAATTTCTACAGTTCTCCTTATCTCCCTTTTATATTTATATTACTGCTCTCCTCCAATCGCGGAACTATATCCTCCATAAACGCTTTATTACACAACTTCCAAATCCAATCAATCACCATCTCGCCTCCGTTCTTGATCATTTCACCAGTAATTTCATCTATACCTGCAGATTTACCATTCTTCAACTTTCTCACTCTACCCATTACCTCCTCCTTGCTAATAACCTCATCCCCAAAATACCTATTCCTTCTTGCACCATCAAACCCACACACAATCACCTCTTCATTACTGCCAATATTATGCAGATTTTCGAAGTGTTCTTTCCACACTCCCCTCACATCCATTTCATCAGTTACAAAAGCACCATCCCTATTCATATTCTGAGCAGGTTCCCTTTATTCTCATTCTTAACCTTTCGCGCTTCCTTCCAGAAGAGCTTCCTATTCCCTTGTAAGTCCCCATTCATCCTCCTTCCAAACTGTTCATTTACCTCTTCTTTTCTCCTACGTATGCACCTTTTAGTATTTCTTTTTTCCTCATTATATAATTCCAAGCATCTTTCTTTTGAAACTTCATCATTTGCTTTTAGTACATTCAACCACGCTTTTTTTTTTTTTACTTTTAACCGCTTGCATCACCTTTTCATTCCACCATTCACTGTTAACATTCTTACTTCCTATATACTTTAGCACATCCACATACTTCTTTTGCACTGCTAACAATTGCTTCCTTCATTTGCTCCCAGATTTGTTCAGTTTCAACTTGTTCACAATCAACTGATTTACTTGCGAGCGCTCTTATCTCTCCTCTTCTTACCTTGTTACTCTCTTCTCACTCTTAATTTTACCCGCCTTCCGTATCACCTTCCTCCATCCAATCCCCCAGCTTTGTTTTACATAGAACAACATAATGATCCAAAAATCATTCCTAATCCTTCACTGATTTAACATCCATCACATACTTCAACATCTCCTTCTTCACCAACACAAAATCAATCATACTTTTCACTTCGATACCATCTCTACCTACACCAACTCTAGTATACTTATGGATACTCTTGTGTTTAAAGAAAGTATTACTTACACCACATACCTCCTCCTCTACAAAAATCATCACACTTCCTACCATTCTAATTTTCTCCCGGCACCCCAAAACCACCTGTTATACCATCCCTTTTTTGATCACCTATCCAACCATTCAGGTCCCCCAACACTATCAATCTGAAGCTCCTACTCACCCCATCCAAAAAATCATTCAGATTATCAAAAAAAATCGTACTCTTTTCAACGTTTCCCTCAGATGGACCATACGTCACAACCACACATAAATTGACCTTTTCACACTTAAATTTAACCATTAGAATTCATAGGATTCACACACAAAGTCTACCATAGCTCTGTACCCCAAGTCACTCAATCAGAATCGCAACCCCTTCTCTCCCCCCTTTCATTCCTCTTCACACCCGCCCACACACCACTCATTTCACCGTTTCCATTTCATCTTTGTTTCAGTCACAGCGAGCAAATCAAATTTGCCCTTTCTAAATACATCCATCACCTCTCCCCTCAACATTCCATGTACCCATATGATTCATACAATTTCACCGAAAATTAGAAGGCCGTTTACGGCGATCACGACCATCTCCGAGGCTTGCATCAGCATTCCTAGCAAGAGATAGGTGGTAGTGGGCAGCCAACCCAACTACCCCCGTCCCTTAGTCGCCGTCTACGACACGCAGGACATACGATGTGGGTAATTCTTTCTCCCCCACACATAGGAATATGAGTAGTAGGGATGTCTGTAAGGTGTTGTCTAGAAGAGGGGTGTGTACTTTAAGTATGTGTATATGATATGTGGATAAATGGTGGTCAGTAATATGTTGCCTGGAGGATGAGTGTGTAAAGAATATGAACTCATAAGAGAAAGGCGCACCATTAAAAATGGGAGGTAATTTCAACGCTTCGAGTATGTGTGCTCTTCTCTCTCTCTCTATATATATATATATATATATATATATAATATATATATATATATATATATTTATATACTATATATATATTTATATATATAGTCAATGTACAGGACCCACCACGGCTCACAAATAAGCGGCCACACTGGGTTAAATAATTAAAACCATGGATGAGTTCCGGCATATATATATATATATATATATATATATATATATATATATATATATATATATATATATATATATATATATATATATATATATATATATATATTTATATATATATATATATATGTTTATATATATATATTAAATGACGAGGAAAATTTGAATATGACAGGTTCAGTTAAAAATAAGTAAAAACTAATTAAAATTATATCCTTACATTATAAATAGTACTAATATTACATAAAATCATATGTTGTAAAGAATATTCTCTTTTCTTGGAGATACAAGAAAATAGAGTTACTACTAAAGTGGGAAGATTCAGATAAGATATGGGATAATCTTTTAGAAAGTGTTATGGATCATAAAATAGGAAAATGACTACGACAAATAGCGTCCAGTTGGGAACAATCAATGAAGATATGGCGAACAGATTGCGGGGTATGGCGACGGCAGAATTTACAGATGGGAGGGTCCCGTGACATATAGTGACTGTGAGTGGTATTGGTATGGCCAATACCGAGGCGTGCAAGTATCACTTCGTGTAAGCGCTTTCGTCGGTGGGAGGAAGACCACTCACCGATGCTCGGCTTTATATTTCTAAGTTTCGCTCCCCGCTGATCATGCGTCCAGCACTCTTGCCAATAAGATCGAAAGCCTTGTTGGAGAGCAGGATATTAATCAGTTGATGGGAGGCGGCCTTGTCGAATGGCATCCGGGAGGTACCTGGAACAACTCCGAAAAATTACTAAAAAAACAAAGTATTTTCTAAAGCGACTTCATTGCCAGTTACCCCTACAAAAGGGGGGTCCAACATAGAATGATTTGTTCCTTACGAGAGTGGAGCAGCCGAAGAAATTGTTGTACAGCGGATACCATGGGATACAAGGGGTTTTAAGCGCGCTGACGAATCTGAATAAATGACATAAGAGTGGTCTTGGTTAAGGAATAGAATTCGAGAAAGGGCAATCATCATAGCCATTAATTCTGCCGTAAAAATTGAAGCATGAGGGGGAGAGTATGGGAGAGGTTGTGGTCTGGAAGGACAGCGGATGCGCCCACAGTCCCGTCAGTAAACACTGGAGTAAATTCACCATAAACTACAGAATGAGACAGGAATGATGCCTTTACAAGGCAGCAGGACGGCTAGATTTGGAGAAAGAGGTCCGGGCCAAGCAAATGGTGGGAGTGGGGAATAGCCAAGGTGTATACCCTTCGTCATAAGAGAACGCTTTTAGCATTGAGGAAGTTAATGATAAACGTGTTTGCAAGTCAGTTATTAGTATTCAATTGTCTCTATCCAGAATCGGTGTTAAAAACACTTGAATGGTATTAGGTTGAAAACAAAAAGATAACTTATTACATGTATGCCCTTCGAAAAGAAAGTGGCATCCTCACATATTCAACTCAGGCTCACCTGGGGAACGTCGGAAGGCTCAGTGGAGATACGGATCACCTCGTTTTGGATGGGATCTAACAGGTGTAGTAAGGTTAGGGAGGCCTGACCATATACAACACAGACATTGTCCAATTTCGATCAGTTAGAGACGTAATGGTGATACCAGGGTTTTGATCAGTACCCATAGTCGGTTGGTTAAGCGGATGTATAGTTTGCGCGTGTGGTAAGGAATCGACCAGCGGGAGACCGAAGAAAAAAAGAGGATTGAGTCTGAAGAAGGTATGTGAGTTTGGCAAAGGCGAGAAGAAAGGTGCATAAGGAGTGAAATGACGGGTTTTGTGAGGGATATAGTTGTGGGCTGGCCCAGAAGGGTTGTATCCCATTGATGGAATAGTGTAGTAGATTCGTCGTTGTCTTATGAAACCCTAGGATGGATTTTCTGACTGCAACGAGCTCTCACTTAAGGGTATGGAGGGAATGGTAGGGAGGGGTTTCACTTTTGTACTTACGTCATACTCACTTAACCATTCTGTTTTTCTGTGCATGTTACGCACCTCTCACATCCAGTAAGAGAAGGAAAGCATAAAGCAAAATATAATGTTATAAAATAAAATAAAATACTTTTTATTTTCAATTCTATATTATAAACAAAAATTTACATATTTAACATTAGAACTTTTTAGTTTTTCTTACATCCTTTCTAAGACGTTTCATATACGCAAAAGTTCGTCTCCAATATTGTTTTGTATTTGGATCCAATTCATGTATTGGTGTGGGTCGAGCTGTAAAGAAGAACTTAGATTAGATCAATGATATTAAATTCTGGAATTTGAAAGAATGAACCAACAACAATTGCAAATGCTAGAAAAATAAGTCACAATGGATAGATATATTAATTAACCTACCCTTTAGAGTAGGAAGTATCTAGCAATTTAGTATCAGTTTAAGGCTGAAACTACTAAATTAATATCTGGGCATGATTTCAAACTGGACTGATATTAATGTCAAGCATTATGACTCTTAAATACCAGTAATTCGTAACAATAAACAATAAGCGTTCGTTTTAAAAATGCATACAATTATTTAAGAATAATGTGTCATTCATTACTTTTACCATAGAAAACCAAACCTCAAATATAAATTCTTTTGAATCTATAAGTAGAAATATTTCAAATTCACACAATGTTGAGAACGACAATTAACTCATCTTGGGTTCACAACCATTTTCAAATCTTTCAACCTTATTTTAGTATTTTCAGTTAATCTTACAAGTGAAAACAAATATTAGTCATAAAATTTTTAACGAATTTTCTGCAAGCTAACGCCATTAAAAAAAAGAATGAAATATTTACTTGCATTTTCAACAATACAATTATTTTTTAAATATCGTCAATGTTCACTAAGCAGCTCAAACAAAGGAGAATTTAAAAGGTTGAAACTAAAATAACTCTAAAAGAAATAGGAGAATTTAAAAGGTTGAAACTAAAATAACTATAAAAGAAATTGTCAATCTTTAAAATAAAATGTTAAAATGAAGAAACATCATTAATTTACAAATTTACTCATAAATTTGACAAATCTTTATAACTTTTATACAAAAATACATTTACAGCAATTTTTATTTTTAATTAATATACACCTTTCAAAGGGGAAAGGTATTTTGGTATTAAACAAATTGAAATATAAAATACAGATCTAAAAGTAATATAATGGTTATTAAATAATGGGTTACATAAGGATTGGTGGATGAGAACCCGTTTTCAATTTGAAAGACCGAGAGTGAATTGAATTTGATTATCTTAGTACCGACTGAAGTAACAGATATAACATAAAAAGGTTTTCAATTGACAATAACGAGCCGATCCGGACTCCATTTGATATTGTCATATCTTGGGGTAACTGCAGTCAGATACTCCTTATGTAAATGTAATTAACTTTTTAAAGCACATCATTCCATCTAAAACATTTTATACTATGTAATTGTGTCACTAAAAAGATAAGAAAAATGAAGGGCATCTCCCACTCACAGGTTTAGAAACTACAATGGGTAATATTCAAGCTCTAGCCAAGTGAGTATGTGAAGAGATGATGGGAAGCTGGTTATAGTTATCACAGAACCCTTAATAATGAGAAACTTTCCCGGCAATTTGACAATATCATGCAGAGACTATCATAGTTGACTATTACATCATTCCACATTGAATAAGTATGAATCAAAGATTGTGAAGATCTTTGCATATTAGTTTCTACATTTGACTGGACAGGACATGGCAATTTCTAAAAACTTTTATCTATATATTTTTTTTTATCTCATTCAAACTTCGACACTGTCTATCTGTTTATTATGGGCTATTGTGAGGAACCTCTTCTTCATACTCTAACATCGAAACTTTGGCATATTTTCTTAGAAGACATAGTAAATTACATTAGTTTCCTCTTAAATTAGAAAAGGCCTAATAGAGGAAACAACAAAGATGTGAGTAAGAAAGGTGAAAAATGGTAAATCAGCAGATAGAGATGGAATTACTGGTGAAATAATTAAGAATGGAGGCAAGACTGTGACTGACTGGACATCGAAGTTGTGTAACAAAGCGTTTGTGGAGGGTATAGTTCCAAAGAATTGGAGAAGGGCAGTGATAGTACCTTTATATAAGGGAAAGGGTGATAAGGGGAACTGTAGAAACTATATGGGAATTAGTTTATCGAGTGTTGTAGGGAAGATATATGCTGGTATTTTGGTTTAAAGAGTGCGTCGAGTGACTGAAGGACTGATTGTTGAAGAATCAATTGATGTAGTGGTAGAGGATGTGTATAAATTTTTACATTGGACCAAATGAGTGAGAAAATGAGAGAATAATAATAAATTGTATTTAGGTTTCATGGGCTTGCAACAGGCATATGATAGGATTAATAGGGAACCTCTGTGGCAGGTGTTAGTGATATATGGTGTTGGTGGTAGGTTTCTGAATGGAATCAAAAGTATGCATGTCAAAAGTAAAGCGTGTGTATTAATAAATGGAGAGGAACGTGAATGGCTTAATATTAATAGTCTTGAGGCAGGGATGTGTTATGTCTCTATGTCTATTTAATTTGTATATGGATGGAGTGATGAAAGAATTAAAGGTAGGGGTGGTAAGGGAGGGTGTTAGACTGATGAGAGTGGAGGGTGCTCTGCTTATTGCACGCTGATGATTTGGTTTTGTGTGGCGAATCTGAAGAAAGTTTTAGAGGATTGGTAGAGGGGTTTGGCAGGGTGTGTAAAAGGAGGGATTTGAAATTAAATGTAGATAAGAGTAAGGTGATGGTGGTGGGTGAGAAGAGTCTGCAGCGTGAAATCATGTTGGATGGTGGGCAATTGGAGCAGGTATCAGAGTTTAAATTTTTAAGTTATATATTGGATGAAGAGGGAACGGATGGCGCAAGGTGTTGTAGGAAAGTTGTGAATGGTAGGAAGGTGGCTGGTGAATATAAAGGGACTAAGTCTTGAGTGCGCTAGGGTTCTGCATGAGGGTATGTTGTTACCGGTGTTAATGTATAGTTGTGAAACTATGGTGTGGAATAAAAATTATAGATTTCAGGTGAAATCTGTTAAGGTGGATAATCTTAGGAACGTGTTAGGTGTGAGAAGAATTGATAAAATGAGGAATGAACGTGTTAAGGAGTTGTGTGGTGTGAAGAAATGGGTAAATGAGTAAACGAGAGTGCATTGAGATTGTTTGCTCATATGGAAAGGATGGATAATATTCGATTGGTTAAGTGGATGTATAATGGTGAGTGTGCTGAGAATCGAACTGCTTGGAGACCAAAGAAAAAGTGGATTGAGTCAGTAAAGGAATGTCTAAAGGAAGGGAATGTGATTGGCAGAGGCGAAAAGAAGATACATAATATACTTACTCTTTCTTTCTTTCTTTCTGGCGGGGTTTTGTGAGGATATGGTTGTGGGCCGCGCCAAAGGATGAATCCTACATTGACAACATACCACAGTAAGAGTCTATGTCGCAGTCTTGTGAAGTCCTAGGGTGGATTTTTTTTTTACTGCGATGAGCTATTACTTAAGGGTATGGAGTGGATGTTAGGGGGGGGGAGGGTTTCCTTTCAACTTACTTCATGCTCTTTTATTTAACAATCCTATTACCGTGCATTTTATGCACCCTACTCCACATTTAGTGGGAAGCGAAGGGAGTATAGAAATAAAGAAAGATCTAAGGTGCAGTCTGTTCAGATGGGTAATCTTAGGGTTGTGTTAGGCGTGAGAAGAGTTGAATAAGTGAGAAATAAACGTGCTAGAGAGTTGTGTGGTGTGAAGAAAGGCGTAAATGCGAGAATAAACGAGTGTGTATTAAGATGGTTTGGTTATATGGAAAGGTTGTGATGATAGGTGGTTGGTTAAGCGGATGCACAGTCGTGAGTGTGCTGGAAATTAAACGGCTTGGAGACAGAAGAAAAAGTGGATTGAGTCAGTAAAGGAGTGTCTGAAGGAAAGGAATGCGAGTTTCGCAGAGGCGAGATGAAAAGTGGGTAATGGGAGTGAATGGCGTTTTTGTGAGGGGGCATGGCCCAAGGGATAAACCCTTACATTCATGAGATACTAGTGGGAGTCTGTCGCAAGTGTGAAACACTAGGGTGGATTTTTAGCAGTGACGGCCTCGTGCACTTAGAGGTATGAGAGTGGTATGGAGAAAGGAGAGGGGCCTTCCTTTCGACTTACGTCATGTTCTTCTACGTAATATTCTGTTTTCAGTGTATGCTACTCACCTCACCGCAATACTGGGGAAAAGGAGGATAGATAAAGAAAGAGAGAAAGAGAGAAAGAAGGATATATATATATATATATATATATATATATATATATATATATATATACTATATATATATATATATATATATATATATATATATATATATATATATATATACTAATAACATATATATATATATATATTAGGGGATGTGCCGAATATTCGGTAAGTATTCGGTATTCGGCCTATTCGGCCAAATCCGAATATTCAGTATTCGGCTTTTTCACTAGCTATTCGGGCCGAATATTGAGCTTTACAAACAATAAATTCGTCAACATAAGGGAAGGTTATTTCAATTTAAAATTGAAATTTTGAAACTTATTTTCTTAAAAAATAAAGATATAGCCAAATTTTAATATTAATATGAAAATCTTTGTCATTGTCCAGATCTATAAAAGGGCCTTTGACATTTTTAATATTCTAAAAAATAAATTCATTTAGTGATACGGGATAATGGACCAAACATGGTAGCTGATATAAGGGAAAGTGGCTTGCTATCAATTTCATGCTTTATTCACATGTTGCAACTATGCATTCACGATTCAATATTATGTCAAGTCTGTTAAAGATATTTTATTTACTTGCAGAAGCATATCCTCTCATTTTCACCATTCAGCAACGGCAGCTGCAAGGCTTAAAACTTTACAGATGCGGCTGAATGTCAAACAGCATAAATTAATTCAAGACGTTTCTAAACGCTGGAACAGAACTTATGATATGCTTAAAAGATTGTTTGAACAAAAATTTCCCCTATCCATATACGCTGCTGAATGGAATCAGAAAATGTTGACTGATTTTCAGTGGCAAAATTATTCCATTACTTGAGCCATTTGACAACATCACTAAAACAAGCATTAAACGTGAAGTAACAGTCGCCCAAGTGATCCCTTCCATTTTAGCAATAAATCTATTTTTAAATAAGGCAATTAAAAGCAAAAGCTTCAGTGGAATAATTACACGAGCTTAAGAAATCAGTAGAAAAAAGACTTTTAAGTTTCTATGTGATAAATCTTTGTGTGTAGCTACTTTCTTTAGATCTGCGATTCAAGCTAATTTTCAACAGAATCAAATGAATCGGCAAAAATTTGAGGGATGGAAAGAAATGCATGAAAATTTAGCTACTGACTCTTCTGCTGACGATGATTCCCGTAGTGGGGAAAGTGAAGGTTCCATTTTTACTTCTTTAATGGATTGTTTTTAAAGAAATTGACATCCAAAATCATATACAGAAAAGAAGTAAGAGTGAAAAAAAGAAGAAGTTCCATTCTTCAGCGATGTGATTATTTATTTTTATAAAAAGTAAAGGCTACATACAGAATCAAGAAATAAACTTAAATATATAAGTTGCCTACTTTGACCAGTGAAGACAATGAATATTCCTTCAATTGGTGGAAGAAACACTGGAAATAGTTTTATGAATTTGAGAAAAAAACTAGCAATAAAAATACCTTTCAGCTCCACTGTCATCATCAGTCGAAAGTGAAGAATATTTAGAACAGGAGAAATATTTATGAAGCCACAAGAAGGTTAGAGCTTATTCAAATGAAGTTTAGTTTAATATCTTTATCTACTTTACAAACTTTTCAATTTTCATTTAATCATTTTTAATAGTAAATGGTTTGCTATAGGTAAGAAAAAGTTATTTACTTTTTGTTTTATATACATGAAATTTCTTGGACGGGGTTTCGCTATTGATTATTGATGTGCTGATTCAAAAATGTAATCGGTTTTTGCATATCACATCGCATTTGTGAGATATTGTGTGTAACACAGATTTGTAAAATTTTATGATTTTTTACCTTTTTCAAGAGGTCTATCACAATTATTGGGATATATATATATATATATATATATATATATATATATATATATATTATATATATATATATATATATATATATATATATATATATATATAATATATATATATATATATATATATATATTGAATTAGTGTGAAGGGAGAGAAACAAATCGCAATGATATGATACATATCTTTGATAGATATATGTTAAACATATAATACAACCATGAATAAAAGTAATATGGGACAACAATGAATGTAATAAAAGGAATGGGTTTTAATGTAAACATACCTACGGTGGTAGTAACTTTCTCTTCATAGACGATCTACTGTGCATACTGCATAGCGTCTGGAATATCCCTCATCAAGCTCCAACAATAGTCGGCCATCATATTGATATCCCACCTGTCCCGTCCTTACATGAACTTTAGATCTTGATGGGAAGCATTCACCCTGCTCATCACTAACATCGCCTAGGTTATCCAGGAAATTTTCTTAGGTGAGAATAGTAAGTGGTGCAACTTTATACTCATTCTACATTCATGAGAGAATGAAAACTGACTAGCAGTTCTGTACAATGTTAGTGGTTCTCGGCTTTCTGTTCCCAGAAAATTCTGTGCTACATCTGAAAAAGCATTCCATGCTCTTGCCTCCTAACACAGTCATTGTTGGTAACAAAGGCATCACGGAGTGTCATGTTGTGGGCCATCAAAAATATCCCAGCTTTTCTTCTCGTCCTCAGACCAGGAAACGTTGAGCATATATAGGGGAAGCATTCACCATGGTCCAAGGCCTTCATAAATTGTTTCATCAAACCAAGTTTTATGTGTAGTAGAGGTAAGATGATTTTCTCTGTACAAGTGGTTCACGTACGATGTTCCTGTCACTTGGCGTCAAGGTTTCCCTCGATGGCCATTCTCTTTTGGTCCAGTGATCCTTTACCGCCCGGCTGTCCCATTAGCACAGGAAGCAGGGATATTTGGTGAAACCTGCTTGCTGACCGAGCAAAATATTTACCATTTTGAGATTGGCACCCATATTTCCATCATGGCACCTGATATTGTAGCCTCAAGCTGTCGTACGTGAGATTTTGCATACTCCTCTCATCATACCGAGTACCCTACTGGAACGAAACGCCACCTGTTGCCGTTGTGTGGCTGCTTACACACTTTTAACTGCTCTTGGAAGTGTCAATAAACAATCGCCACTCACCTGCATCGTATACTGGGAGGGCCTGCGACTTCACTGCAATACACAAGGTAACCATCTGACTGGAAGAGCCTCCGCAGCTCAGCTTCTCTGTTACGATAAAATGTTACTCTTGTGCCATGGTCCAGTGTTCATGTAACCTCGAAGCCAACAGCTCAGGACAACTTCAGCAAATACAACTCTCATACAAGATCGTTTAGTTCACCCTGGGTGAACAATGACGGACCATCCGACTGTATTTCAGATGGATGATAGATCATCCAGGTCATTGGCATCCATAGATGTAGACGTACTAAAGTTACCATATGCTTCCCGAATATCGACCGCAGTAAACTTGCTGCTACTGTAGATATTTGCGGAAGGTAACGTCTATACAGCCTACGTAGTGCCCAAATGAATTTTGTCATTCCTAGGGAATATGCAAAAAATAGGGATCCATGATTGCACGAAAACGGGATGTGATACAGCAATCCGAGAATATATATGGAATCACCTCCGAATTACTATATATCTGCTACAAAAGTCCATTCAAGAAAAATTTCACCTTTTTTGTTGACCAGTGTAAGTTTTCTTTTATTTTTCCTAAATGGATGACCGAACTTTAAAAAAAATAACTATTCGGCCGAATGGCGAAGTGATTATTCGGCCGAATATTCAGTTTCGGCCGAATACTTTTAGCCGAATATTCGATATTCGGCTTTTTGCCACTTTGTCTATTCGGCATCCCTATTATATATATATATATATATATATATATATATATATATATATATATATATAACAACTATAATATATATACTAACTATATATATATATATATATATATATATATATAACATATACTGCTATAACATTCTTGCTGCTTATATATATATATATATATATGATGAAAATGGATGTGAGGAGTGTGGAAAGAACATCTCGAAAATCTGTATAATATTAATAGTAAGAGGTGATGAGTGAATGTGTGTGGGTTTGATGGTGCAAGAAGAAATAGGTATTTTGGGGATGAGGTCATTAGCAAGGAGGAGGTAATGGGTAGAGTGAGAAAGTTGAAGAATGGTAAATCTGCAGGTATAGATGAAATTACTGGTGAAATGATCAAGAACAGGCGAGATGGTGATTGATTGGATTTGGAAGTTGTGTAATAGAGCGTTTATGAGAATTATGAGTTCCGAGGGATTGGAGGAGAGCAGTAATAGGACGTGCCCTTATATAAGGGTAAAGAAGATAAATGTAGGAAATATAGGATAATTAGTTTATTTCGTCTTATGACCAAGATATATGCTGGTATTTTGGTCGAAATAGTGCGTCAAGTGACTGACTGATTGGAAAAGAACAAGGTGCGTTTAGGAGTGGTAAGAGGATGTGTGGATCAAATCTTTACATTGAAACAAAGGACTGAGAAAATGAGGGAGAAGAATAAATTGTATTTAGGATTTATAGATTTGCAACAGGCGTATGATAGGATTAATAGGGAAGCTCTATGGCAGGTGTTAGTATATATGGTGTTGGTGGTAGGCTTCTGAATGGAATCAAAAGTATGTATGACGATAGTGAAGCGTGTGTAAAAATAAATGGTATCAAAAATGATTGGTTTTACGCGCGCACGCGCACGCGTTTACGCACTGTGTGACGGGGTGGGGCAGGGATGTGTTATGTCCCTTGGTTATTCAATTTGTATGGATGGGATTATGAAAGAATTAGAGATGGGGTGGCGGAAATGGTGTTAGAATGATGGAGAATGGAGGTGAGTGGAGGGTGCCCTACCTATTGTATGCGGATGATTTGGTTTTGTGTGGTGAATCTGAAGTTTGAGAGGATTGGTAGAAAGATTTGGCAGGGTGTGTAAAAGGAGGGGTTTGAAAGTAAACGTAGATAAGAATAGGTTATGGTTGTGAGTGAGGACAGTCTTAGTGTGAAGTTATGTTGATGGTGAGCAGCTGGAACAAGTGTCGATTAAATATTTAGAATATATGTTGGATGAAAGAGAACGGATGATACAGAGTGTAGTAGGAAAGTTGTGAATGGCAGGGAGGTGGCTGGTGCAATTAAATCATTGGTGGATGTAAAGGGAATAAGTCTTGAGTGCGCTAGGGTCTTACATGAGGGTATGTTGTTACATGTGTTAATATATAGTAGTGATACCATGGTCTGGAATAAGAGGTATAGATCTAAAGTTCAATGTGTTCAGATGGACAATCTAAGTAGGGGTGTGTTAGGTGTGAGAAGAATTGATAAAATGAGGAATGAACGTATTAGAGAGTTATGTGGTGTGAAGAAAGGGGAAAATGAGAGAATAAATGAAAGTACGTTGAGATGGTTTGGTCATGTGGAAAGGATGAATGATAGTCGGTTGGTTAAGCGGATGTATAGTGGTGAGTGCGTTGGGAATCGACCGGCTGGGAGACTGAAGAAAAAGTGGATTGAGTCAGTAAAGG
>JABUQX010143794.1:55000-60000 GCA_015478945.1 Trachelipus rathkii
AGGTGATGCAAGCGGTTAAAAGTAAAAAAAAGGCGTGGTTGAATGTACTAAAAGCAAATGATGAAGTTTCAAAAGAAAGATGCTTGGAATTATAAGGAGGAAAAAGAAATGCTAAAAAGATGCATACGTAGAGAAAAGAAAGAGGTAAAAGAACAGTTTGGAAGGAGGATGAATGGGGACATACAAGGGAATAGGAAGCTTTTCTGGAAGGAAGCGTGAAAGGTTAAAAATTAGAATAAGGGAACCTGCTCAGAATAATGAATAGGGATGTTGTTTTGTAACGGTAAATGGATGTGAGGAGTGTGGAAAGATCACATAAAAATCTGCATGATGGCCCAAGTGAAGAGGTGATAGTGACTGTGTGTGGGGTTGATGGTGCAAGAAGGAATAGGTATTTTGAGATGAGAAGTTATTAGCAAAGAAGATGAAGTGGATAGAAGTGAACTACGCGAACAAGGGTTGATCTGCAGAGTATAGATGAAATAAGTGGATAAATGAACAGAACGAAGGGTTGATTAGGTTGTTTGGTTATAGAAATTGTGTAATAAAAGCGTTTATGGAGGAGTATAGTTCCGAGGGATTGAAGGAGAGCAGTAATAATGCCCTTATACAAGGGTAAAGGAGATAAGGGGGTAGGATTTATAGCAGATAAGACTCTCGAGGCGTATCGCACATTGCATTTGTTGTTGGTATTTTTAGTAATGGTTCCAATAGGACTTGCTTCATTTTATGGTGGAAGGTGCGTTTAGGAGTAGTAGAGGATGTGTGGATCAAATCTTTATTAGAAGCAAATGATAGAGAAAATGGGGGAGAGAAGAATAAATTGTATTTAAGTTTTATGGATTTGCAACAGGGGTGATAGGATTAATAGGGAGCTCTATATGGCGACTGTTAGTGATTCATTGTGGTGGAAGTAGGCTTCTGAATGAAATTAAAACGATAATGAGGAGTGTGTAAGAATAAATGGTGTTAAAAGTGACTGGTATATTTTTGTTGGCGCGTGACGCAGGGTTGTATTTTGTAGAGTTGGTTATTCTGTTTGTTATATGGATGGGTATGAAAGGGAGTGAAGGTGGGTGGTAGGAAATGGTGTTAGAATGATGGAGAATGAAGTTGGTAAGTGGAGGGTGCCCAACCTATTATATCACGAATGATTTGGACGTGTGGCGAATCTGAAGAGGGTTCGAGAGGATTGGTAGAGAGATTTGGCAGGGTGTGTAAAAGGAGGGGTTTGAAAGTAAACGTAGATAAGAGTAAGGTTATGGTTGTGAGTGAGGACAGTCCTCAGTGTGAAGTTATGTTAGATGGTGAGCAGCTGGAACAAGTGTCTGAGTTTAAATATTTAGGGTATATGTTGGATGCCAGGAAGGTGGCTGGTGCAATAAAATCGTTGGTGAATGTATAAGGACTAAGTCTTTAGAGTGCTAGGGTCTTACATGACGGTATGTTGTTACCTGTGTTAGTGTATAGTAGTGAGACTATGGTCTGGAATAAGAAGCATAGATCTAAAGTTCAATGTGTTCAGATGGACAATCTTAGGGGCCTGCTAGGTGTGAAGAAATGGGTAAACGAGAGAATAAATGAAAATATGTTGAGATGGTTTGGTCATGTGGAAAGGATGATTGATAGTCGGTTTTTAAGCTGATGTATGGTGGCGAGTGTGTTGGAAACCGACCGGCTGGGAGATCGAAGAAAAAGTTTGAGTCAGTAAACGAATGTCTGAAGGACAGAAATGTGAGTTTGGCAGAGGCGAGAATGGCGAGGTTTTGTATTTTGTGAGGGGGTATGGTTGTGGCCCACCTGGGCCAAGAGATGAACCCTACATTGACGAGATGCCATAGTGAGGGTCCGTCGCGGTCCCGTGAAGCTCAAGGGTGGATTTCTGACTAAGACGAGTCCTTACTGATGTCCTACAGGGGGTAAGGCTGGGCTTTCTAGCTGGGCTTTATATATATATATATATATATATATATATATATATATATATATATATATATATATATATATATATATATAAATAATAATAATAATAATAATAATAATAATAATAATAATAAAACAAATCATGTGAAATGTAATAGTTATATGCCCTAGAGCACAAATAAAACTTTACTAAGTACTAAAATCTACTTTATATATTGCATACCTCTTTTAACATTTTGTATTTACTGTATTTTAATGCTAAATACCTGGTAAAAAATGGAAAAAAATGTTTAAAAATTAATTGAATTTCAAAAAAAAAAAAAAAATTAAATATTTGTTCTTTTTTTTTTTAAAAAACGTGTTTTTAAAAAAAAAAGAATTTTTTTAATCCCATCCCTATATATATATATATATATATATATATATATATATATATATATATATATATATATTATATATATATATATATACTATATACTATATATATATATATATATATATATAAAGCGTTTAGAAATTTTGAAGAAAAAAAAACCTTGTTATCAAAATCAAATCTAATACAATTTGAAATCTGATAGAAAATGTTTTATAAACTTGCAAAATTAAAATTGCGGATTAGCGGATGTAGGGAAAAATTAACTAGTTCTTACGTTAATTCACAACTGTTACTGGATTAATAGTCTGTTACTTCTTTTCGAAAGTGTTAAAGGTTAACAAAAAAAAAAAAAAATGAGTTTAATTAACGGATTAACACTTTAACGCGTTAATGCCCACCTTTATTGACAGCCTTGCTGCACTATATATATACATATATCCTATATGCTGCCAACTATAATAGCATATATATATATATATATATATATATATACTCTCATATATATATATATATATATATATATATATATATATATATATATAGATATATATTCTTCTTTCTTTATCTACCTTTTTTTCCCAAGATTGGGAGTAAGGGCTACAAGCATCGGAAAAAGAAAAGCAGTAGGAGAGTATGACAAATATGAAAAGAAAGTCCAGCCTTACCGCCCTCTGTGCCATTAATTAGTGAAAACTCGTCACAGATGCTTCATGGGACCATGACGGACCCTCACTATAGTAAAATGAAAGGGTTCATCCCTTGGCCCAGGTAGACCCACAACCATGCCCTCATACAAATCCCATCATGCACCTTTATTCTGCGCCTCTGCCAAACTCACATCTCTTTCCTTCACTCAATCCACTTTCTCTTCAGTCTCCAAGCCGGTCGGTCCCAACACACTCTCCACTATACATCCGTTAACCAACCGACTATCATTCATCCTTTCCACATGACCAAACCATCTCAACATACTTTCATTTATTCTCTCATTTACCCCTTCTTCACACCCACACAACTCTCTAATAAGTTTAATCCTCATTTTATTAATTCTTCTCACCTAGCATGCCCCTAAGATTCCATCTGAACACAAACTTTAGATCTATACTTATTCAGACCATAGTCTCACTACCATACAACCAACACAGGTAACAACATACCCTCATGCAAGACTCCAGCGCACTCAGACTTAGTCCCTTTACGTTCACCAACGATTTAATTGTACCAGCAACCTTCCTGCCATTCACAACTTTCTACTACACTCTGCATCATTCGTTCCCTTCTCATCCAACACATACCCTAAATAACTCAGACACTTGCTCCAGCTGCTCACCATCTAACATAACTTCACACAGAGGACTCGTGCCTCCACTCCCACAACCACCAACACCTCTTATCTCGTTACTTTCAAATGACCCCTCCTTTTGCATGCCCTGCTTGATCTCTCTGCTAGTCTCTCAAACTCTCCTCCAGATTCGCCACACAGAATAGTGTATATATATATATATATCTTAATATATATATATATTTATATATATATATATATATATATATATATATATATAATAACTATATATACTATATATATATATATATATATAATATAATATAATATATATATATATATATCATATATATATATATATATATATATATATATATATATATATATATATATATATATAATATATATAAGATATATATATATATATATAAATATATATATATATATATATATATATATAACCAACCAATATATATATATATATATATATATATCTTTCTATATATATATATATATATACCGTGTAATATATATATATATATATATATATATATAATAACATATATATATATATATATATATATATATATATATATATATATATATATATATACTATATACTTATGTATTATTATTATTATTATTCTACTAGCACTTATTCCCGCATAAGCGGGGTAGTGGTACGTGCAGCTTCCCTAATACATATTTCCTTCATCTCGCCCTCACCCACCTCCTTTTCTATCTCTCGCCAACACCCTACCTTCTTCCACCCTCATTCCTCTCTCCTCCAACATTTCCTTTATTCCATCCATCCATCTTCTTCTTGGTCTCCCCCTTCCACTCCTTCCTATCCCCTCCGCCCCCAACTCTCCTAACCACCCTCTGCTCCCCCATTCTCTCCAGATGTCCAAATAATGTAACATTCCTACTCCGCTCTTTTCACCAAACCATTCTTCCAATCACATCTCTCTCCTCTTATTACTATTCTAATCCTCTCACACTAACCCCACAAACATCTCCAGCCACTTCATCTCAAAGCACTTCCAATTTCCTCTTGGACCTAGCATTCAACCCCATGTTTCACACCCATAGAGTGAACACAATTTTTTTCAAACATACTTATGTGAGTTTGTGATAAATCCCCCTTTCTGAATTCCCGCATGCGACTCCAATGGGAAGATACCTAGTGGGCTCGGAGGTCTATTTCTTCACTTCATCCCTCCTTCCTTACCCAAATCCATCCCTAAATATCTAACCTTTACTTCTTCCAGTACTACCTCTACACTAATCTCCCCATCCCCTCATCTGTTTCCTCCTCCTCAAACACTAACACTTTGCTCTTACCTGGATTTATCTTAAGACCCTTTAGTCCACACACTCTCTCAAACTCCTTCACCAAATACTACAACCCTTCTGAAT
>JABUQX010143794.1:65000-68226 GCA_015478945.1 Trachelipus rathkii
AGAATTGATAAAATGAGGAATGAAAGCATTAGGGAGTTGTATGGTGTGAGGAAAAAGTAAATGAGATTAAATTAAAGTACATTGAGATGGTTTGATCATGTGGAAAGGATGGATACTAGTTGGCTGGTTAAGTGGATATAGAGTGGTGAGTGTGTTGGAATTGACAGCCCAGGAGACTGAAGAAAAAGTGGATTGTGTAATACAGAATCCCTGAAGGGGAATGTGAGTCAGGAAGGTGGGACAGGACAGGTGCAGAATAGGAATGAATTGCAGGATTTATAAGAAATGTAGTAATTAACATTTGGGAAATTATAGGCAAGTTAACTTAACATCTCTACAGATTTGTAAAGGTTCTGGAAAAGTTACTGAAAGGTCATATAGAGAAATATTTAGAAGATAACAAGGTATTGTATGACTCCCAGCACGGTTTCAAAAAGGGTAGGTCATGTCAGACAAACCTTTTAGATTTTATGGAATACATTACTGACTGCATTGACCAAGGAGATCCAGTTGATATTATACATTTAGACTTTAGCAAAGGTCCCCACATAAGGCTGATGAAGAAGTTATTGCAATGTGGTATAGGTGGAATGGTACATGGTTGGATTGATTGAATGAGTGGTTGTGGAATAGAAAACAGTGTGTACAACTAAATGGTAATAAGTCATCATGGGAAAAAGTGAAGAGTGGTGTCCCACAGGGTTCAGTGCTGGGACCATTATTGTTCCTCATATAGCGTCGGGCGAGGTTACTTGGCCTACTTTAGGTATAACTACGTCTCCCGACTTTCCCCTAATGCACTTTTTGCAATTTTTCCCCCTGAAATTCAAGGCCATATAGTAGGTAATAAGAACACAAAAAAAATAATAATGTAATTCTAATAATAATAGTTTTATTAAAGTTTAAATAAAGCTCATTCAGACTCACCTTGGAGGGGTGAATCGGACCACCATTGAGGGGTGAATCGGACCATCTGTTTAAATTCCTCTTTTACATATAAATTCAATTTTATATTTTAATTTTTACTTAATAGCCTATAATATTGTTATCATATTAAATAAGTAATAAGTAATAAAAATGTCAAATGATACATAAAATAAGAATAATAAGGGTGGTCCGACCCCATTCGGGGGACAAATTTTGACACTTTTTGGAATTCGTATTTTTCATATAATTTTCATTTTTACTTAATATAAGTAACTATTTATTATATTAAAATTAATTATTCGTAATGAAAATGTCAATAATAATATAAACTCAGAAAACAATGGTGGTTCGATTCACCCCATCATCAATTTTTACGGCGGGTGAATCGGACCAAGTTAGGCCCAGTGATTTAGCCACTAGTACTGTTTGGAACAAAAATTTACTTTGCCAGTTTAAAGCTAACATACTCGAGTGTATACACTGAAAAAATAATTAAAATCCATCCACAATTTTCATTTATAACAAAAGTTAAAAAAAATTATATCAAAAGTGAAATTCTATTTAAGGACATTTTATATACTAATTTATTATATTTTTTTAAAAATATAAAATCTAAATTCAAAGATGATCTAAATGAAACACATAGTACTAAGAGGCGTGGCTATTAAATGAGTAAAAAAATTTTTATTTTTTTTATTTTATTAGAAGTGGACTGAATCACCCTTCTAAAAAAGGTGGGCCTGGTCACCCCGCCCGACACTATATATATGATTTAGACCAAGGACTCAAATGCAAAGTTTATAAGTTTCAGGATGATACCAAAGGTGGCACCTCAGTTAGAATGGTGAAAGGATGTATAGGAATTCAAATGATCTTGATAAACTCCTTGGGTGGGCAGATAAGTGGTAAATGAATTTTAATAGTAAAGAGTTAAAGTTCTTCACCTAGGTTACTCAAATAAAAGTTTTAACCACAATATGAATGGGGATTTTCTTGGAGTCTGTGGACCAAGAAAAAGATTTAGAGTGTGATTATAAGCAGCAATTTGAAAGTAGCTAACCAGTGTTTGGAAAGCAAGGAATAAAGATAATAAGATGCTGGGCATAATAAATATCATAATGTTGTTTACAAGAGCAAGGAAGTTATAAGTAAACTGTATATGTTAGACCAGTATTAGAGTATTGTGCTCAAGTGGGCCCTATATTTAAAGAAAGACTTAGATATGCTAGAGAGAGTGCAATGTAGAGCAACAAAGATGATTTCTGTTTGAGGGTAAGAGCTATGAGGAGAGGCTGAAGGAGTTAGGAATGTTTTCTGTAGAAAGGCGATGGACATGATACAACTTACAAGTCTACAAAATATTTATATCTATTGAAATAGAGACCAATAAATTCTTCATAGTAGAGCGTGGACAGATGACCAGGGGGCATAATAAGAAAATTAAGAAGAAAGCATGCCATCTTGATATAAGAAAGCATTCATTTAGTAATATGGATGTTAAATTTTGGAATGGTTTGAGAAGGTTGTTGATGCAACGATTGCCAGAATTTGAAAGCACTGGATAGGTATATGGATGGTTTGGGTATCATATAATATATTTTGACTAAGCTAAATTGGCAGGTTTTTAGTTACTATAGTTATTAAGGTTAATTGCATGTTAGTATAGTTATAATAACTGTAATGTGGTTAGCATGTATATACTTTAGACATAGTTTTTAATTTTAGTTGGAGTTACTGACAAGCACTCGGGTGCTTTGTGGATTTGCATGAGCATGTTTTAGACTTTGTGTATTCTGTATACCTTATAGTTTATTGACAAGCCCTAGGGTGCTTTGTGGACTTGCATGAGCATGTTGTTTGGTGATTGGTTCTGTTAGCTTGACTGGGACAGTCTCGATAGGCCCATGTGGCTTCTTACTGTCTATTTATTTCTAATATTCTAATGTACATTAAATATGAAACTTTTTCGTTACAAATACTGAGCCGGTTAAACGAATAACTTTCTGGAGAAAGTATAAATACTTATACAACTATTAATTTTACAGCGAAATTGAAACACTTCATTAAAGACATAAAAGACATAAAGAATATAGAGACAGTAAAAAGCCACATGGATTTCTCGAACTATCTAACTCCCCAAACATGCTCATGCAAATCCCCAAAGCACCCTAGGGCTTGTAACTGATATAACTACAAATCCGCAATTTGGCTTAGTCAAAACTAATGACTTAAATATGATACCCAAACCATCAACATGCATTAATAACTAAGTTATGGTCACGCATGCAGTCTGACATTA
>JABUQX010143795.1:0-41770 GCA_015478945.1 Trachelipus rathkii
CGGTATTGCTTCAGGTTCAAATAGTTGGGTGTTTAATCGTTCGCATTTATCGTTTAGAACACTTCGCGTTTTCGTGCGCTAAGCTAAATATATATATATATATATATATATAATATATATATAATAATATATAATAATAATATATATATATATATACATATATATGTATACATATATATATATATATATATATATACATATATATATATAACTATATATATATATATATATATATATATATATATATATATATATATATACTATATAATAATATATATATATATATATATATATATATATATATATATTTTTATATATATATATATATAACCTTTATATATATATATATATATATATATATATATATATATATAACATATATATATATATATATATATATATATATATATATATACTTTTTATATATATATATACTATATATATATATATGTAATAATATATAAAAATAATAACTATCAAATATATATATATATATATATGTAATAATATATATATATATATATATATATATATATATATATATCTTCTATATAATATATATGTATATATATATATATGTATATATATATATATATCATACTATATTCTTTCTTTCTTTCATTTCACCTTCCTCTTTTGCCCCAGATTTGGGGTCTGAGGTTAACAAGCCGCAAGCATCGGAAGAAAAACAGAACGCGATAAACGTCGAAAGAAAATGGCCTTACCGCCCCTCGCATTAGTGGTGAGAACCAGGGTGTCGCAGACAGAAAATCCACCCTAGAGCATCATAGGACCGCGACGGACCCTCTACTATGGTAAACCGTCAATGTAAGGGTTCATCCTGGCCCAGGTGGGCCACAACCATGCCCCCATACAAAACCCGCCATTCTCTCTCTATCATGCACCTTTATTCTCGCCTCTGCCAAACTCACATTTCTCTCTTCAGACATTCGTTCACCGACTCATTCCACTTTTTCTTGGTCTCCCAGCCGGTCGGTTCCCAACACGCTCACCACCATACATCCGCTTAACCAGCCGACTTTCATTCATCCTTTCCCATGACCAAACCATCTCACATACTTTCATTTATTCTCTATTTACCCCTTTCTTCACACCACACTCTCTAATACCGTTTCAATTCTCTACTTTATTAATTCTTTCACCTAGCGTAACACAGATTATTATTGAACACATTGAACTTTAGATCTACTTCTTATTCAGACCATAGTCTCACTACCATACAATAACTAGGTAACAACATACCCTCATGTAAGACTCTAGCGCACTCGAAGACTTAGTCCCTTTACATTCACCAACGATTTAATTGCACCAGCCACCTTCCTGCCATTCACAACACTACTACACTCATCATCCGTTCCCTTCTCATCCAACACATACCCTAAATATTTAAACTCAGACACTTTGTTCAGCTGCTCATCATCTAACATAACTTCACACTGAGGACTGTCTCACTCACAATATAACACTTACTCTACGTTTACTTCCAAACCCCTCCTTTTATACCCTGCCCAAATCTCCACCAATCCTCTCAAACTCTCTTCAGACTCGCCACACAAAACCAAATCATCCGCATATAATAGGTAGAGGGCACCCTCCACTCCTCTCCATTCTCCATCATTCTAACACCATTTCCTGCATCCCCACCTCGAATTCTTTCATAACCCATCCATATACACATTGAATAACTAAGGAACATAACACAACCCCTGTCTCACTCCCGCTAATCCGGCCTAATCACCATTGACTTTCCATTTATTCTTACACATACTTCACTATCGTTTTGATTCCATTCACAAGCCTACCACCAACACCATATATCACCAATACTGCCATAAAGCTTCCTATTAACTCTATCATATGCCTCTTGTAAATCCATAAAACCTAAATATAATTTATTCTTCTTTCCTCATTTTCTCAATCATTGTTTCAATGTAAAGATTTGATCCACACATCTCTACTCCTAAACGCACCTTGTTCTTCACCAATCAGTCCTCAGTCACTCGACACTCTTTCGACCAAAAATACCAGCATATACCTTCCACCACAACACTCAATAAACTTATTTATAATTTCTACAGTTCCCTTTTCTCCCTTACACTTATACAAGGGTACTATTACCACTCTGCCAAATCCCATGGACTATACCCTCAACAAACTTGTAGCTTTTGTGCAACTTCCAAATCAATCAATCACCATCTGCTTATCGCTCTTGACCATTTCACTAGTAATTTCATCTATGCCTGCAGATTCACCTTCAACTTTCTCACCCTACCATTACCTCCTCCTTACTAACTAACCTCATCCCAAAATACCTATTTCTTCTTGCACCATCAAAACCACACATTCACTAACACCTCATCATTACTGTTAATACTATGCAGATTTTCCAAGTGTTCTTTCCACACTCCCCCTCATCATTTCATCAGTTACAAAAGCACCATCTATTCATTATTCTAAACAGTTCCCCTTATTCTCATTCTTAACCTTTGCGCTTCCTTCAGAAGAGCTTCCTATTTCCCTTGTATGTCCTCATTCATCCTCCTTCAAACATTTACATTTTTACCTCTTGTTTTCTCCCTATTACATCTTTTGCGTATTCTTTTTCCTCCTTATATAATTCCAAAGCATCTTTCTTTTGAAACTTCATCATTTTTGCTTTTAGTACATTCATGCGCTTCTTTTTACCTCTAACCGCTTTCATCACCTCTTCATTCCACCATTCGCTGTTAACATTCTTGCTTCCTACTTTAGCACATCCACACACTTCCTTTGCACTACTAACAATTGCTTCCTTCATTTGCCCCCAAATTTGTTCAGTATCAACTTGTTCACATTCAACCGATTTGCTAGCGAGCGCTCTTACATACTTATCCTTATTCTCTTGCTCACTTAACTTCTCACTCTTAATTTTACCTACTTCCTTTCGTGTCACCTTCCTCTCCATCCAAGCCCCCACTAACTTAATTTTACATAGAACAACCTAATGATCGATAATTCCATTCCTAAACCCCTCACTGATTTAACACCCACACATACTTTAAACATCTCCTTTTTCCCCAACAGAAAAAAAATAATACTTTCATTTTTATACCCTCCCTTCCCCCACCAACTCTAGATACTTATGGATACTCTTGTGTTTTAAAGAAATTACTTACACACATACCCCCTCTCTCTTCTGAAATCAATCCACCCTTTCCCTACATTCTCATTTTTCTCCCGCCACCCCAAAACACCTGTTATACCATCCCTTTTTTGATCACCTATCAACCATTCAGGGTCCCCCAACACTGTAATCTACTTACCCCATCCAGAGCGTCATTCAAATTATCCCAAAAAATCACTCTCTTCAACGTTTCCCACAGAGATAGACCATACGTCACAACCACACACACTTTGACCTTTTCAAACTTAAATTTAACCATTAGAATTCTAGGACTCACACAATCAAAGTCTACCATAGCTTTGTACCACAGTCCACAGGTCACTCATCAAAATTGCAACTCCTTCTTATATATATATATATATATATATATTATATATATATATATATATATATATATATATATATATATATATATATATATATATATACTATATATACATATATATATGTAGCATATATATATATATATATATATATATAACTATATATATATGACGTCTCTACGAAACTTTATGTGCATATATCAAATTTAAAAATAAAAGCAGCTTATTTATTTTTAGTAAGCCTACAGTGAAACACGAAAAAACAAAAAAAAAAATTTCTTTTACATTTTTCGTTAATATTATTGTAAATTCAGAATCTTAAAATGCATTTCCCATTACCAACTTTACATAGCATAAATTATTTTGAGGAATGTGGTTTACTTAAGGACCACTATAGCAACATATATATATATATATATATATATATATGCCTATATATCACTATACATACATATATATCTTTCTCTTTTCATATATGGCAATATGGGTTTATATATATATCAACATAGCTTGTATACTTTTATATATGTTTCTCTTTATATATTTATATCTGCATAATATATATATATATAATATATAATAGCCATATATATATATATATATATATATATATATATATATATTTACAGTATGTATACATATATATACTATAAGCATAACTATAACTCTTAATATATATATATATATATATATATATATATATATGTATATATATATATATAATAACTAAAAAGTATACTGCTCATATATATATACATATATATATATACGGTCTATATATTTTAAATTCTACAGCTAATCTCCTAATATTCTCCCAAATAGATTTTTCCTTCATTTCTTTTACGCCACGAATACTCGCAATTATATGAATTAAACATCTTTTAATTCATACCAATTCCTTTTTTAGCTTTATATTTAAAAACAATCCACGTACTTTCAATATTTTTGATAAGCTTGTTTCATGTATTTTCACCGTCATGTTTTGTCCACCAATGCATATTATATTAATTTGAAGCGCATTAGCACAAACATGTGATTAAATTAAATTTTATTGCAACAAATTAAACTTTCTTAATCTGTGCATTTATAACCTAATCACCCCATAATCTGACATGTAATGTTACCTGGCCTAATTGTATACAACTTAACCTAACCTAACCTAGCAACAACCTAACCTATCCTAACTAACCCCTAACTTAACCTAACCTAACCTAACCAAAATTTCAAATTAAAAATAATGATTTATCTTACCTCCCACAAGTAGTGTTATTGAATTTAACACAAACTGGTTAACAAATATTTAATTCTCTTTGTTGTTTTTTAATCTAGTAATGTTAAATAGCAAGAAACATAAATAAAAATTAAAAATAAAAACTAACTAATCTTGAACATTTTTAGCACCAATACAGTTAATAATTAAATATAAAATCATTAAAAAAACTTAAATAAATAAAAAATTAAAAAAGTAAAGAATTAAAAATTTATCGAGCTTCACCAAAAAGTGTAAATGTTGAATAACTTATTTTCTCTTTCATAGGGTAAATTTTACTTTTTCATTATTAACAAAACATCGACAAAGAACGTAAGAAAAAATTAACATGACCCTAATATATATACTCTTAATATATATATATATATATATAATAACATAAATATATATATATATATATATATATATATATATATATATATATATATATATATATATATATATATATATATATATATAACTTAACATATATATATATATATATATAATAAGGAGTTAAAGCAGTGATCGCTAGTGTAAATATTTACCTGTAGGAGGGCCTTATTGATGAAATTTGAAGGAATCAATTAGAAGATATAAAGGTTGAAGTTAAGAGAAATTATTAAATTTATAAGTTATTTAAATATATATTTCCTTGAGCTTTCGTTCCTAGAGCTGGAACCTCCTTCAGAAGTGATATATTATAAACTCTAATTGATTTATTCAAAGTTTCATCAATGAGACCATACATTATATTCTTTGCTCTTTGTATATATATATATATATATATATATATATATACTTTATATATATATATATATATAACCAGCAATAATAACCAACAACAATATATATATAATAATATATATATATATATATATATATATATATATAGATCAGCGATCTGATTAGCCGTCATATATATCTTAAAAACTATTAATGCTACGGTAAAACGGAATATATTGCTGGAATGCTGGTCTATGATCATACCAAGAAAAGAAAAAAAAAAAAAAAAAAATATTATGTCTCAAAAACTACAATAGCTATAGCGAAAGGAATACATTTTTGGAATCCTGGCAAAATTTTGGATGGGAAAATGTAAAAAAAAAAATAAAAATAAAAAAGAATTATTGTTAATAATTATACAGTAATATGGGAAGAGGGGTACCCAGGGAGATATTAGGGGACTTTTCTTACGATATGAATTTATGAATTTTTTTTTTTTTTACTAAAAGAAACCTTGAGGTATACCGCTGATGCAGGAGTCAGGGGTCTCTCCCGGCCTTCCGAGGGAACTTCTGAAGAATTTAAGTTATTTCCCCCCCTCGGGAAGGTCTCCAGAACCGCTCTTTGGTATTTGGGTGTCGCGGGGTTCCTCCGCCCCTCCCCCTACGGGTGGAAAAGCATCCCCCTATGATTTGTCGGCTCAACCCCTATTATTGCCATGCAAACAAAAAATTTTTATTTTATTTACATTTTCCTACGTGAAATTTTACGAGAGTTCCAAAATGTATTTCTTAGGAGAGTTAACTAGATTATAATATATTTTTACATTTCTGGACCAGCGTGGACTTTGACCGCTCAATGGGCTGCGTTTTACTGTAGCGATATGGTTTTTAGGCCATAGCGACGGCTGGGCGCTGACCTGCTGTATAACAGCCATATGTATATATATGCTATATACTGCTATACTGCTGTAACAAATATATATATATACTCTGTACTGTCTTCTTTATCATATATATATAAAACAATATGTATATATATATATGTATATATATATATATAAATATAATAATAATAATAGCAACCAATAATATAATAATAATAATAATAGCACTGTAATATATATATTGATATGTATATATAATAATAATATGTATATATATAATATAATAATAACCTTCAGCAATAATAACTATAACTAACAATATACTATAACATATATAATAATAATAATATATATATATATAATATCTTTTATAACAACATATAGCAATAATAACCCTTAATATATATATATATATATATATATATATATCATCGACTAGCACTGCTCCCAAAGAGCTGGGGGGTGGGTGCTGGATGCCAGAGCAGAAAGTGGTGAAGAGAATGTGACGCAAGTCGAAGAGAAGCCCAGCCTAACCGCCTCTATGGCTATTGGGTTTATAATAATATATATGTAATATATATATATATATATATAATAATAATATATTTAATAATATTTAACTAACTATATATTATATATATATATATATATATATTTATATATAATATATATAATATGTAATAATATATATATATATATATATAACTAATAATACTCATATATATCTTTCTTTCTTCAACTCTTTCTTTCATATATATATATATATAATATATATATATATCTTTCCTATATTCTTGAACATAGACCTATGTTTCACTACTAGTCCTTCTATCTATAAATACACCACCTTCGGTCCTATTGGTAAATCTGACCCTGACATATATCTCATGAATTTTAATGCTTTCTCTCCAACAGACAGCTCCATCCTGCCTTATGCGTTTATAATTGGAATGACTGCTTTGGCTCTGGTACGCTCCGGCTTCTGCCACTAAGGTGGGAGCTGCAGTCGTTGACGGGATGAGCAGGTTCATTTCCTTCTTCATTCAAATCTTTCTATCCTCTAATCCATGGTTTCGATCGCCTGTTCTCTGGCCATTGAGCTAGAACAGCGTATCAGGAGGTGGAAAATTCTCGTTCTCCTATCACTCTTTGCTAATTTCCTTCAGCTTTAGAAATCGTTGCAGGGATGCTCTTCGACGAGCAAAGCGGGCTTTCTTCAAACGAAACTAACCTCCTTGGTTCTACTGATAAATCTTTCTGGCCTCTTTGCCAAAAAGCATCTCTAACAACTTCTGTAAATCTGCCTTTCTACTTCTTATTCGATCTGATGGCTCCGTCGCTAACTCTCCAGCTGAAAAAGATTGTCTCTTCGACTCCTATTTTTCCTCCTAACTCAACCCTACCGGACGATTCTGGCGAACATCTCCTCGCCTTCTCCTCTCAAGGTGTACTATGTCTTTGCCTGTGATTACATTTGATTGGTGCGGGCTCCACCAATCTGAACGTTAGGAAGGCGAATTGGCCGGATTGCATTCACTCCTAATTTTGAGGAATATTAGCATATTACTGACCACCTCGTTCAACTATATTCTCTATGCCTCAATACTAGCTCTTTCCCTCAGTGTTGGAGAGCACGCACATGTCAACCTATTCAGAAAAAAAAGGAAGCCTATCTGATCCTTCAACATATCGCCCTATGGCTCTCTTGCATGTTCTATCTAGATCTTTGAAGCCCTTCTCAGCTCACTTCTAGATCATCTGGAATCTCAATCTCTTCTTTCTCGATCGCCATTTCAAGCTTTCAGTTCAGAATCTGGAGACCATCTTCTTTCTATTAGCCGATTTACTGGTTTCGCTCTTAGGAACTGTTTGGGGAGACTTTGCGTGGTGGCGCTTGGCTCGTCAAAGCATTTGACCGGGTTGGCACCACTTGCTGCTCTGCTCAAGGCTCCCCTCTTTTAATTTCCTCCTTCTCTTCGCCATGTCCTGGCTTTCTTTGATCGCTCAATATCGACACATGGTTGAGTGGAACGACTTCTTCTTTTTCTGTCAATAGTGATGGTGTTCCTCAGGTTCTGTCTTATCTCCTACTTTATTCCTACTTTTCATTAATGATCTTCTCACCCCGCACATCTAACTCTATCACTCATATACCGATGACTCGACCCTTCATTCTTCAACTCATTTCAATTCTGCTCCTCCTTTTACTTCTAGAATTGCCTCTCGTCTTAATCTTTCGATTCTATTCTCGCTGATCTGGATAAATTTCCGATTAACCAGGAGTCGTCTCAACAGCAATGAAATTAATTCGCAAAAACTCAACTTCTACAAATCTCCCTGTCTAGACACCTTCTAATTTTTCTATCTCTTTCGACGGTTCTCTCTCTTTCTGCTGACAATATAAACATCCTTGGCCTTAACATAAACCAAAAAAATGTCTTGGAAACCTCACGTCACAACGGTTGCTAGGGCGGCCTCAAAGAAATTGGGAGTTCTGTTTGGAGCTATGAGACTATTTTCCTCTTCTCGGATTACTCCCAGTTATACAAAAGATCATCCGCCACCCAATGTGGAGTACTGTTCTCATATCTGGGGCTCTGGTTTCACCGGCTTTTGGACAGGGTCCCGAGTCAAAAGCAAAAAGGCTCATAAACTGTTCTGTACTTTCCACTTCACTTGACCCTCTATCTTTGCGGCGAGATGTTGGTGCTTTTATCTCTTTTCTGGTATCGTAGCGGCGGTGTTCGAGGGAACTTACCACTCGCGTCCCACCACCTTTACGGCACACTCAATAGCAAAGGGTGCTGTGTCTGCTCACGAGTTTTGTGTAGATATTGGTAACTCAAGGCTAGTTCGCTGCAGTGTTTCCCTTCTTTCCTGCCACCTGTTCTGTGGAACTCTCTTCCATCTTCTGTGTTTCCTGTTGAATTTAATCTCTCCCTCACTTTATAGCCTGCGTCTGTGCTCATCAGCGTAATTTGCGCTAGCGGATGCAATTTTTGGCGTGTAATAACACCCCCTCCTGAATAGGGCTCTGCCTGTAGTGGTGACAACTAATAAAATATAATATATATGTATCTTATATACATAATAATAATATAATATATATATATAATAATATATATATATATATATATATATATATATATATATATTTATATATATATAGCATATATATATAATATATATATGTATTCTTATATATATATGTATAATATATGTATATATATAATATAATAATAATAATATATATATATATGTATATATATATATAATAATATATAATATATATATATATATATATAATAATGTAATATATAGATATATAATACGACGCTATGTATAATAATAATATATATATGTATTTTATAATAATATAATAATAATAATAATAATATATGTAATATAATAATAATAATAATAATAATATATGTATCAATAATATATGTATAATAACCATACATGTATATCAACAATGTTGTAATAATAATATGTATGTAATATATAGCTATATGTATCTTTATCATATATATAATAATAATAATAATATAACTAATAATAATAATATATATACATGTACATAAATAATATATATATGTATAATAATATATATAATAATAATAATAATATGTATAATAATAATAATAATATATAATATAAATAATAATAATATAATAATAATAATAATAATAATAATAATAATAATAATAATATAATATAATAATGTAATATAATATATATATATAACTCAATATATATATATATAATAATAATAATAATAATATGTATATATGTATAATAATAATATATAATAATAATATAATAATATATAATAATAATAATAATAATAATAATAATATATAAATAATATATAATAATATGTATGGATATATATATATATGCGTATACTATATAATATGTAGTAATATATATATATAATAATAATAATAATATGTAATATTAATATATATATAGTAATATGTATGTATATAATAATATATGTATATAATAATAATAATAATATGTATGCGATTATTGATAATATATATGTATATATATATATATATATATATATATGTAATAATAATAATATGTATATGTACATAATAATACATATAAATAATAATATGTAATATATATAATAATAATAATAATAACAATAATATATATAACATAATATACTTAACTCAATCTATAAATATATAATATATAATAATAATAATATAATATATATATATATATATATAATAATAATAATAATAATATGTAATAATAATATATATATATGTAATAATAATAATATGTAATAATAATAATATATAATACTGGTGTGTATATATATAATAATAATAATAATAATAATATATCAATATAATATAATAATAATAATATAACCAGCAACATATATATATATATATATATATATATAACAATAACAACATATATATATACATATATATATATATGTATATATACTATGTAACTCAACTCATATATATATATATATATGCATAATAACTATATATATATATATATATATATATATATATATATATATATATAAAGTGGAAGGACCAAATATTAAATTTCTAAAAAAAAATGGAAGTAATTTATATAAATTTCTAAAATCATCTTACCTGATGTTAACTTTAATAGATGGGCATGAGAGATAACATCTTCCGTTTTCTATGTCAATATTTCAGATTTAGGAGGGGAAGTCCAGTAAGTCTTTCATCTCAACTAAGTATTTCTCCAAGTACAGGTTTTCAGGAATATAATATTGAAAACTCTTTCTAATAAGCGGTAGGCACGGGTAAAATTGTCATTATTTGCAACAAAGATGTAAATATTTGTAAATTGTGACTTGAACAAAAACGTAGTTCTTCTATTGCTGTTTTTGGACGATCTGTGCTGTGATGCCATTTCAACTTCCATAAATCCCATTCTGCTTTTACTAAATCCTCAATTGGGCTTTCGAGATCTTCCTCGTAAAATACTAAATCTTTAATCTTCTCATATGGCACATTACACCTGTTCAGTGTGACAAAGTGCAAGTAAGATATAATTTCTTTATGATTTAAAAACCTCTCTTCTAATGCTGTTATTAAATCATTCAAGAATGGTATAAAAATGGATGTGCAATAATAAGTCTGTGGGTAGGAAGTAAGAATGTTGGGTCTGTATTTTTGGAATTTGTTAATTCATGGTACAGCAATTTCAATACCCAGCTCGGATTCAGATGCGCTTACACATTCTTCAAAAATCTACTGAAATTCTAATGTTGCATTTTCTCTGATGGCTTTAAGTTTAGTTTTAACTAGATTCACTTCATTATATGCACTCACCAAATCAATAACGTGTGTCTGCAATCGTTTTGAAAGATTGTATGTTAAACTTAATAGTCTGTTTAAAACAAAAAAAGGAAACCAGTAAAGATGCGCTATAAACATTGCTTAGAATTAAGGTAGCTTTTTCTGACTGATCTCCAACTTCACATTTTATTTGCTCTAAAGCTGCTATTATCGGGTTTATCATCTCTCTAAATAATAAAACCGATTCGTGCCATTGGCACCAGCGACTTTTTTATTCTCTTCTTGCTACCTTTAGGAATAAGTTCTTCTATATTTTTTCTTCAAAATCCTTTGTCCTCTTAGCACTTAAAAAAAAATTTACGGCAATCGAGAAATAGGCTTTGAAAAGATATTTTGAACTTTAGAAGCGTCTGTGAGGCATAAATTTAAGCAATGAAAAAAAGCAGAGAGTATAAATAGCTTGGTGACATTTTTCATTTATTACTCTCTGAACACTTGAACTCACCACCACTCATTGCTGCTGCATCGTCATACCCCTGTCCTCTTAGATTATTCATATCCCACCCAAGTTCATTTACTTTTTCTTCAATTAATTTTGCAAGACTTATTCCTGTCAAATCATTTACTGCCTGAGACAAAACACAAAAAATCTTCTTTGACGGTAAGAGCATCAATATCGCCGTAACACGCACACAACGAAAATTGTTCACTCCTGGGACCATCCGGTCATCTATCGGCTAAGACAGTTTAAAAATTTGTTTGGCCCTGTTTTGCATAATTTGTACGTTGAATCAGATGCGGAAATGACTGAATTAGAGCATTTTGGACTGTGGAACTGGTATACATGGCATTTCTAGCACTAGTTTTCAAATGTTCTGAAAGAACAGGGTCTCCAGCATTAGCACGATAACTTAAAAGACTCCAGAAAATTGCCATCGTTTCCTACAGGCCAAAAGAATTCGTTTCGACCGAGTCATGATGTCACATAACAGTTATATTTTGTTTTACCACAGGAGATCCAATTGTTTCAGCGTTCAAATTAGCCACTTTCTTACTGTCTTCATTTTACGCACTTTCTTCTGACTGTCAATCTGTTTTGTGGATGCTTCTCGTTTTTCTTCGAACCTGGCACTTCCACAACGTCTCTTTCTACAATTCTTTGCTGATATTTAGTTTGCCTCATGTTTTTGAAAGACTCAATGTGTAACTGCTAAGCGAATACGATCTCGAGACAAAAAACACCTGTTCCTGGTGTTTCCTTTTATTTTCCTTTTGTTTCCCTAAAAACAATGCACAATTGAGGAAATAAACCCCAGCGTTTTTGTCAGGTAAACTAACTATTAACCATATCATCAACACTTTGTTTTTAAAAATATCTTTCCCGACTTTTGCCTTCCTGAGCAGGAAATATATATTTCACGAATCGGGGTCTCCAGAGATATTTTAATATTTCCACTTTTCCTTATTGCTAAATACCATACCTATGAAATTGCCAATATCGTTTAATTTTAATTTAATTTTAATTAATTTAATTTTTAATTGCGCCTGACATATAGACCTTGGGAAGAGGAAAAACATCATATATATACATATATATATATATATATATATATACTTATATATATATATATATATATATATATAACATATATATATATATATATACATATATATATATATATATATATATATACTCTCAACATATATATATATATATGCTCTCTTACTATATATACATATGCTGTATATATATATAATTATGACGTTTTCTCTTTCTCCTGTAATTCCCAAAGGACTTACGAGATTTGTTCATGACAGCGACGAATTATAAAAAATTAATTTAACTTCTGCACTTTATATTATTGACGGATATGATACTTAAAAATTTTTAGTGTCTAGAAAATTTCGGGGGGGGCCAACGCTGGATACGCCACTGTATATATATGTACATATATATATATATATATATATATACTATATATATATATATATATATATATATATACTATGCTATGCTAACTATATCACTTTATATATATATATATATATATATATATATATATATAGATTTCTAACATAATGATTATATTAGTTTTGATTAAAATCAATAAATATCTAATGAAAATTAATTTAACTAAAAATATAAAATAATTTTAAAATATTTAAATATATATATATATATATATATATATATATATATATATATATATATATATATATATATATATATTAAAGATAATCTACTTTTGACGTAGTTTGTATGTAATAATATTTGCGAACCCTTTGGCATAAAGCGAAACTATAACTTAAGATGAATTTATTTATACACTTGAACACATATTTAAGGTTAAAACAATGTTAAAAATTCTATTTTCCATGAGTTAATGGTATGAATTAAAATGGATGGCAGGAGCCTTTCGCTTCATATCAAGAAGCCTCTTCAGCTGCCTTTATGTTTGATATACCAACTCTGGAAAACGACTGCTGAAAATATTTCGAAGAATCCGGTACTAAATTTTTATTTTTCATGAGTGATGACATGGGCAGTTATGTGGTTGAAAAATTTCGTCCGTGGGATTCATTTATACTATGTGTACATGAAAACAACTTTTGGAAAAATCAATAATTTGTTCTGAATTGATGTACGAAATAACATTTATTTATTGCAAATGATATTAGGAGGTAGAGGGAGGGGGGGGAAGAGAAAAAAGTCATGATTAGGGGGTTATGGTTTGGGAAGTTTTTCATAATATTTTTCATTATCAGTTTTTTTTATGGTTGGAGAATGATATTTTAAAGGTTTGTGTTGTAAATGGTCTAATTTATGTTCGCCTTGCATATTGTTGAAATTGTTGAAATTGTTTATGAAGTAGGTTTCAATTAATTTTTTTTTGATGGTTGGAGATGCAGATTAGGTTTTGCATGGAATTAGTGTTGATAAAGTGGTTGAATTGTGATCTGTGTGTGGTTAGTGATGAGTTTTGATTATCGTTGTGTAGATCGTATGAGTGTTGATATTTTCTTCTGATAAAGTTGTTTGTTTCACCTATGTATGTTTTTAAGCAATGGTTGCATGGTATGGTGTATATACATTGTAGAGGTTCAGGGGGTGGTTTTGGTGGATGGAAGAGTTTTTTTTAAAGGGAGAGCATTGGTGGAAGTAAGCGTGATGTTTTGGGGTATGTATTTTTTAAGGTTTTGTGTGTTTTTTAAAGGGATGGGTAGGTAGGAAATGTTTGGAGGATTGTTTGTGGTGTGGGGAATAGTATTATTGTTATAGTATTTTGATCTTGCTTTTCTGTAAGCTTTGTTGATGATGTATGTAGAATATTGTAGTTTGGTGAACGTTTTTCGGATAAGATTATTTTCTTTGTTAAGATTGATGGGAAAGCAGATTCTGATGGCTCTAATGTATAATGCGGTAATGGTGGGCTATTTTTATAGAAGTGGAATGCGAGGAGAACCAGTGTATGTATGAGGGGAATAGTTATGGAGGATCCTGAGCGCTGGCAGCGATTTTTCAAAAACTATTAGAGCTATCGTCTTTAAACTTGGTATATAGGGTATTGTGATGTTAAACTGATTACACGCGAATTTTCAAGTCTCTGGGATGTATATAGGGGGTACGTCCCTCTTAGAGCATAGCTGAAATATGTCGCTACGCCCTTTTGCCTCTTCCATTTTAGAATGAAGATTAGGCCTAACGGATCCCTTTCGACCAGGTGTTCGAATGGGTTTGTTATTATTATTATTATTATTATTATTATTATTATTATTATTATTATTATTATTATTATTATTATTAGTTATTATTATTATTATTATTATTATTATTATTATTGTTATTGTTATTGTTATTGTTATTATTATTATTATTATTATTATTATTATTATTATTATTATTATTATTATTATTATTATTATTATTATTATTATTATTATTATTATTATTATTATTTATTATTATTATTATTATTATTATTATTATTATTATTATTATTATTATTATTATTATTATTATTATTATTGTTATTATTATTATTATTATTATTATTATTATTATTATTATTATTAGTATAACGTCGAAGATTTACGTCAGAAAACGATTCCTGCAGGGAGTCGTTTTCTACATACACCGAGTCCTTCTGCTGCGCCCGCCCGGCCCGGCCCAGCCCAGCCATTTTAAAAAATGCCTCCCCCGGCCCGGCCCGGCCCGGCCCGGCCCGGCCCGGCCCGGCTGTCCCAGCCATGGTTCCGACTAGCACCACTCCGCCTCCAACTTCGGTTCCGATTCCGACAGCAAAGGCGACTCCGGTTCTCCGACTCTGACTCCGACTTCGACTCCGACTTCACCCTCTTCACGACTTCCTCGTATGATATATATATATATATAGGTAGCATAGAAAGAAAGAAAGATATATATATATATATATGTTCATAGTTATATATATATAGCATATATATAGATATATATATATATATATATATGTATATATATATATATATATATATATATATATATATATAAGGTATATTGAATTTATTTAGGCTCCCTCTTCGCCTCCGGTTCTGAGTCTGATATATATCTACATGGGTTAGAGTTATCGTGGTCAAGTTAAAATTTGGAGAGGCGTTAGATGGTAACGTTACCTCGTCGTAGACGAGGTTACGTCCCCGTGGGTCCCCCGAAGGGGGACTCCACCCCCTTAAAAATTCGACATATTCGTAGAAGGCTGAAATTTGGTGAGAGGATTCATAGTTGAATTTCTAGAAAGAGTTGGTATCGGAATCGGAGGAGTTGGCTCCGGTACTGGTGCTGGAGCCGGTGCGGTGCGGTGCTGAGTTTAGAAACATTCGTATAACAACAATGTTGGTGTACTTATATAGATTATCGAACCCGTAGATCTCGAATATGATGGTTATAAGACCGTATAGGGTGTCTAGGACCCCCACAGAGGGGAGTCCCAACTGAAAAAAAGAACAGAGTGCAAAGCAGAGGTTAAATGAGGAAGGAAGAAGGATGAAAAGTGAATAAAGAAGGAAAGAATGGAGAAGGAGTCTGACTCAGAGGAGTAGAAGTTGACATCCGCACCGGTCCTGGCTCCAGTGCGGTGCCGAGTTATTAAATATTTGTGAAATGGTACAATATTGGTGTCTTCATATATGCTATTGAACCCATAGATCTCGAATATGATGGTTTCAAAGTCGCAAAGGGTGTCGGGGAAACCTAGATGTAGGTAAGTACCCCTTAGAAATGAACAGAATGCTTAAGATAACTGGAGAAATGAGTCGGACTCGGTGGCTGAGAAGGAAAAAGTGGGGAAGGAGTCTGAGTATGAAGAGCTGGAGTTGATATCTGCACCTGTAAGTCTGGGCCTGGTGCTCAGTGCTTCTTTCAGGCATATTCTCTGGTTTTGCCCCGGAGACAGTCAAGTGCCCCCCGGAGAGAGAAAATCGAGCATGAATTAATTTTTGCCGTAAATTACAAAATAAAGCAAATAAACATAAGTATGTTTAAATGTATATTAAATAGCGATAAATAATAAAATCAGCCAGAATGCATGGAAACACATGCTAGATATGTTCATAAAATAGCAAAGTTGTTAATTCTGACTTCTGGGAAAATGGGTATTGCTACAGAAATTTCTTTCGGAAAAGGTCCTATTATAAGGAGTGTCTTAGTTAATATATATTTATTAGTCTTTTCATGATATATATATATATATATATATTATTGGTTATGTTGTTGGTTATTATACTACAGCATATTACTATTACTATATTGTTATTATATATTATATATATATTATATATATATTATTATTAGTTATTATTAGTTATATATATACATATATATATATAAATATATATATATATATATATATTATTATTGTTGTTGTTATATATATATATATATATATATTATTTAGTTATTATATATATATATATTGTTATTATTATTGTTATATATTATACATATTATACATATTATACATATTATACATATTATACATATTATACATATTATACATATTATACATATTATAGAATCATGCGTCTGGCAGCGTAGCTTTTATAAGTGTAATATTTACCACAAAGGCACAAGGCTGGCAAGGGTAGTTTTTCCCACTTAAATTTTTCCCGAGAAAAACCTTGGGAAAAACCGGGTAAAAAGTCACGGAAAAAAACAAGAAACAAAAAAACAAAAAACAAAAGGATGCCGTAAAAAAAATTATTAATTTTAATTATCAGTTATTTTAAAAATATATAATGCATGTACATATTTATAATATATGTTATGAGTATATATATATATATATATATATATATATATATATATATATATATATATATATATATATATATATATATATATATATATAATATATATATATATATATATATATATATATATATATATATATATATATATATATATTCTTCTTCATCTACCTTTTTTTATCCCAAGATTGGGAGTAAGGTGCGTTACATGCATCGGAAAAGAAAAGCAGTAGGAGAATATGACAAAGTCGAAAAGAAAGCCCAGCCTTTCCGCCCCTTAACCATTAATAATTAGTAAGCACTCGTCGCAATCAGAAGTCCACCCTAGAGCATCACGGGACTGCGACGGATCCCTCATTATGGTAATCATCAGTAAAAAAAAAATTTCAGTGATAATTTTTTCTGTTCAGCGAAGTATCGAAATTTTTAGGGGCATATGTAATCGGGCAAGATGCATCTTTTTTTACTTTGAGAACTCCTGTTTATACTAAAAGAAATTTTTTTAAAAAAAATTTCGAAAATATTTTTTTTAAATTTGTTCCAAGAACAAATAAAAAACTAAATGCATATACAAAGAAATATCTAAGTAAACATGTGCTATCCTCTGACCAAATAAGCTTGGAAAATTTCATCTATTTCTGCCTGTGAATAGAAAAATTATCGCAATTTTTCATTCAAAATTGAAAAAAAATGGGCTTGGAAATTGGACAACGCTGAGCACAAAACTCAAAAAATAGAAAAAGTACTTCTGTAATTTTTAGATAATGGACCCATCTATGCATATGCCTGTTTGTAAGTCATTGCGGAAAAATCTGAAAGCGATACGAAGAAGGCAAACATGAAAACTGAAAATTGAAAATTCTGAGCAATGACCACAGACAGAAAAACACCGGAAATCAATGTTTTAGAGGGCAAAAAAGCTACATTTGGTGTTTACATAGTCAAAATCAACTGAAAATTCCGAAATTTATGTCCATTTTTAAGGTGGGGCTTGAAAATGGACCTCGAAAATAGCCCGCAAATTGAATGATGATTTTAAAACATGGCGTAAAGATCAGAGTGATAGTCGAATTACAGCAGCAAGGACACTGCCGGTGAACTTCTGTTATGTATGGGTGAAGTTTTGAAAGATGAGTTGAAAAACATTGAAAAACATGTTTAGAGTAGTGGAGGATAAAAACTCGTAGAAACGTTCTTGTCAATTGTTAAAATACCCTTAATAGAAAAGCAAAGTATTGCAAATGATATTCATAAGGAGCTGATCTGATCTTGATTTAAATTTATGACAACATATTACTTTAATTTGATGAAGTTTAATATAGCTGGAAAAGTTGGAGGTAAAAAGGCTTTCAGAAGAGGCAAACAAAGAAGTTCTATATACACTGTAAAACACATAGGCCCTATATTGTCCCTGGCAGCAGCCTCCTGCAGGAATAAAAATCAGAAGGTCAAAAGTTTTTTTTTTTTTATATATTTTGAAAGACATTTACAAACCGTTTAGCAAGTCGCCAAAAAAAGAAATTGCATGATATTCAATCATTAATCAATGATCCAATCCTCAAGATTCCAGAATGTGCATTGAAGTGAGATGGTTATCTCATTATAAGATAGTGAATGCTGTCTGTGAAGCTAGCAGTATTACTTCTGTAGGCATCTTGCTGGAAGCCAAGTGAAATGAAAAGTTTCCCTTTGGTCACCTGTTGTAATGAATGAACTCCTTAGTGCACTCTCTCTTATCTTAGCAATGCTTTGCAGAAGAAGGACATTAGTATGACCAAAGCGCATCCCCCCATAATTACTGGAACAAAATTGCACCTGCAAAATATTGCAAATCAGTGTGGAGACGTCATCATTGTCATCCGCCAACACGTTAATTATTAAATACAGAAGCAGGTAGCATGTGAAGTGCCAGAGATTGCTGATGAGAAAATGCATTTAAAGGGATGAAAATATACTGCGATAGTGTAATCGAAGAAATTGAAGAAAGGTTCAATGACAAATCAATTGATATAATGATATTTGCTAGTCGCTTTCAGACGTTTCAGTCATTAACAAATTTACCGAATATTGAAGTTAGAAAATTTTGTGACAGATTTTCGATGTTTAATGCGGAAGGTGTTTTAGCTGACCTGAAATCCTTCATTTTTATATCAATTCCATGCTCGAAAGCGAAATATTTAAAGCAGATGAAAGCCCATTGTCGAAAATATTGAAAGCGGACGTGGGATATTGTGCGAGTTACAAAAGCTTTGTGAAATCTTTCTTGTCATTCCTGTAACGATAGCCTCGGTTAAAAGATTGTTCGTTCTGTACTATGAACCGAATACTAAGTAAGACAAGAAATAGAATGCTGCCATAAACCTTAATGTATTGTATGATGATAAGCATCGAGGGGTCTGAGAATCCAACTGAGGATTTTCTAAAAAAAACAGTAGACTTGTATGCGACGAAGAAAACTCGTCGTATACGATTCCTTTAAACTTACTTCTTTAATACCCCTAACTTACTAAGTACTAACGTCGGGGATACGGCCTACGAGTGTTATAGAATATGTTATGTATATATATATATATATATATATATATATATATATATATATATATATATATATATATATAATTTATTTTTACCAAAGATCTATTTTCTTATTTGAAAAGGTCATATTACTCATATATATATATATAAAGAAGAAGAAGAAAGTATATATATTATATATATATATATATATATATATATATATATATATATATATATATATATATATATATATATATATATATATATATATATATATATATATATATATATATATATATTTTAATTATAATATTATCTCATAATAATGTTTTCGTACCCTTGTGTTATTTTATTTATCTAACTTCCCAATAAATTTCACAAATAGATTGCTATATTTTTGCAAGTAAAGATTTGGTTATATTTTGGATATTTACTATTTCAGTAAGACAGTATCTAATAAGACTAAGATTAGCTGACAAGAGACAAGAATATTATTATCCTTTATTTTTATGTAAATTATGTTATACTTATGTGCCCCCCCGAATCTCTGTAAAGCCCCCCCGGAGAAAATTGTCTGAAAGAAACACTGATTAACTACTCTTGAGTATTCGGCTATTATGAATCATTCAATGAAATAAGGTTTCAATATCTGAAGAAAATTTCGAAATATATGTTTATAAGCACGTAGAACTCGAATATGAGTGTTGCAAGTTCGTAAATAAATAAATAAATAAATAAATAAAAAAATAAATAAATAAATAAATAAATAAATAAAATAAATAAATAAATAAATAAAATAAAATAAAATAAAATTAACGTTGATTTTATTTTTATTGAAATGTAACTAGACTAACGGAAAGTTTTTTAAATTTCAAACATTTAAAATTTAAAAATTTTTAAAAAATTTTTTAAAAATTTTAAAAATTGAAATTTTTAAAAAAATTTTAAAAATTTAAAATTTAAAAAAACAAAAATAAACAACAAAATTAAACATTTTTAAAAATTATTCTTAAGTTTATAACTTAAAAATTTACGTTTTTATATAAAGACAAAGACAAAGCCTAACATACCTTAGGCATGAATAAACTGTTAGCATAAACAAAGTTCCACACATAATAACAGCAAAGTAGCTAACATAGCATACAAAAACGTTACCTATTCATCACTTTCTCAAACATATCTTTAATATATCGTTGTAATTTAAATTAACATAGTAACATTTAAAAAAAATTTATCATGACCTAACCTAATTATCATACTGACCAGCGAATATATGCTATTGCGACAAAGTTTTCACATCAATAATGCTAACATGTCATAATCTGAACTAAGAATATAATGTACAACAACTAACACGCTTTAAGCACAAATAAACTGTTAACATTAACAAAGTTCCATACTTAACATCAGTAAAGTAACTAACATTTTGCGCAGAACGTAACCTACGCACACTTTTCTAACATATTATGGATATTTTTACATTATTATAGTAATATTTAACAAAAATTTATTATAACCTAACCTAATTATCATACTGATAGGTGTGAATATGCTAACGTAACAAAGTATTCACATCAGTAAAGCAACATATCTATAACCTGAACAACGAATATAATGTACAATGACAAAACCAACATCCTTACGCTCGAATAAACTGCTAACAATAACAAAGTTCCATACTTAACAACAGTAAAGTAACTAACAAAGCATACAGAACAAACACGTACGAAGCTTATGCGGTAAATATTCATTTAACAAATCAGTATTGCGCTGTGTTTGTTTATTTATTATATTTTATTTATTTTTAATTTCATTTACTTAAAACTTTTTGTTTTTAAAAATCTTTTATTTATTTTGAATTTCATTTCTTTAAAACTTTTTGTTTTTAAAAAACTTTTATTTATTTTTGTTTTTAAAAATCTTTTATTTATTTTGAATTTCATTTCTTTAAAACTTTTTTTTTAAAAACTTTTATTTATTTTTAATTTCATTTCTTTAAAACTTTTTGTTTTTTAAAACTTTTTTTTTTTTAATTTTATTTCTTTAAAAATTTTTTTTTTTTAAACTTATTTATTTTTAATTTTATTTCTTTAAAACTTTTTGTTTTTTTTAAAAAAAAACATTTATTTTTTAATTTATTTCTTTAAAACTTTTTGTTTTACTAAAAATAATATTATTTTTTATGTTTATAAAATTATAACGTAAAAAATTTACATACACTAAAACATTAAATCAGTGAATCAGTAAATCAACCCACCCCTCCTTCCCCCTCCCCCGTCCCAACCCTGATCTATCGAGTTATTGATCTAATGATCTATTGATCTATTGATCCACTGACTAAAGTCATATTTGAGTATCATTTTGGATAAACACAGCGTAAAAATATGTTCTTTTTATACTAACCCTCGAATATATGCTGACATAACAAAGTTTTCACATTAATAAAGCTAACATAACATAACCGGATGTAAGAATTTAATATATAACATCAAATCTAACATACCTTAAACACGAGAAAACAATCAACATTAACAAAGTACCATACTTAACAACAGAAAAGTAACTAACGTTGCATGCAGACCGTACACTATTCACACTTTTTTCAAACATATCGTTGTAATTTACATTAACATTGTAACATTTAACAGAAATTTATCATAACATAACCTAATTATCATACTGCCCAATGAATATATGCTAACGTAACATTGTTTTCACATCAATAAAGCTAACATATATAACCTGAACTAAGAATATAATGTACACACACAAACCTAACATATCTTAAACACGAATAAACAGCTAACATTAACAAAGATTCATAGTTAACAACACTAAAGTAACTAACATTGCATACAGAACGTACCCTATTCATACTTTTTTCAAACATATCTCTAACATATCACTGTTATTTTACATTAACATGGTAACATTTAACAATAATTTACCATAACCTAACCTAATTATCATATCGGTCAACGAATATATGCTGACGTAACAAGGTTTTCACATCAATAAAGCTAACATATCATAGCCTGAACTAAGAATATAATGTACAATAACAAACCTAAACACAGCTCAAACCCTAATATACGGGGAAAAATAACAAAGTTCCGTACTTAACGGTAGCAATGTAACTAACACAGCATACTAAATTATATTTTCATACCCATGTCTTACGAACAATTCGTTTCACTTGTATTTGTATTCTGTTTCACTAGAGTTATCAGGATACAAAGTCGAGAAATTGTTCAAACTTCTCCCACTTTTCAAACATTACGCAATACTATGATTCTTTGTTTGGTTCGTTTTCGAAACCTTAGGCAATACATTTGATTCTTGCTTGTAATAGGTTCAACATGTACAAATTCTATTAAAAACATTTATATGCTTTTGTTATGTTTATAACATTAGCATAGTAATTTTTTTTATCTATTAGGATAACAGCTAACATAACAAAGTTTTATCCTCGGTAGAGTTAATCTATGAACATAACATACTTAACACACACACAACAGCCATCACTAACATCTTAACAAATAAAGTTCACATGAGGGGAAGTAAAACAAGTTTTCATTTTTATAACATAATTTTCAATGAAAAGAGCATTATATAAATACATAAAAACATACGCTTTATTTAAACATATTGACCATCTATTGGACAGAGGATTTTGAATAATTTTTGAGCAAGTTCTATATATCTATCCAGAGATTCAACACCCTTTGAAAGGATGTAAATATAAATGTCATCTGCAACACTATACCATTTTTCTGCATATTTTGGTTCAACAGCATTCATTCTATCGCTCCAGAGAGAAGTAAACGTATCCATGCAGATAGTTATTAGTGCACTCCTGTATATCGCATTATACGGTAAACCATATGTTTCAGTGTAAATATCATAGATTACACCGTGAGCTATATGCATTAAGTCCCCGAGTATGTCAACATCGTTAAGATGCGATGTTAATTCATTTTTTATTTTAATCAAAGCTGTAATATTTTCAGATGTTCGAACTGTGAAACCTATACATGTACGCCAGAAGGTTGTCCCATCGATTGGTCTCCAATAGTTGCGTACATCAAGGCTTTTAATATTGTCATACGACGAGAAAGCAGCATATATTCTATTAGAACCATTCTCACTGTCTCCCCAGTCAGATATTTCACTACGCCTCGATGCATCGGATAACACACACTCATCCGTTACCAAAGCTGCAACGATGTCGATAATCTTGATGAATTCTTCAACAGATATGAATATGGGTCTATTATTTGAACCTAAGGCTGGAATACAACCAATGGATCGGTCTCTATTCGGTTTACGAATAAATATAAATGACATATCATTGGGTATAATGAAAGACCTCGTAAATATATCAACAACAAGCGTAGAGATGCGAGGAGATGTCATCGTACCAGCACAGCGAAAAATGTCTTACTGATGGAAATCGTGTGCGTAAGCAGTCCTCAAAGGTAATGAGATTCTTTCTTTCAACCAATCATGAGAAAGTAAACAAGGATATAGCGCGAATAAACCATAACTGTTCAAAAGTCTATACAACGTGCCATGAATAACTTTGTTTAAACATGAAATCGTATCATATATTTGTATTTTTATATCTATGACCTACGAGCAATTCGTTTCACGTATGTATTTGTATTTCCTGTTTCAATAGAGTTATCAGATACAATTCGAGAATTTGCTCAAACTCCTCCCACTTTTCGAAACATTGTGCAATACCTATGATTCTTGTATGGTTCGTTTTCGAAACATTACGCAATACCATTGATTCTTGTTTTGTTAACAAAGTTTCACACTTAACAACAGTAAAGTAACTAACATAACATACAAAATCGTAACCTATTCATACTTTCTCAAGCATACCTCTAACATGACAACTTTAATTTTACATTAACACGGTAATATTTAACAAAAAGTTATTATAACATTGGCTAATTATTATACTAATCAACGAATATACGCTAACGTAATAAAGTTTTTCAAATCAATAAAGCTAACATAGCATAACCCGAGCTAAGAAAATAGTGCACAACGACAAACCTAACACAACTTACGCATGAATAAACTGTTAACATTAACAAAAGTTCCGCACTTAACATCAATATAGTAACTAACATTGCATGCAAAACGTAACCTCTTCATACTTTTTCAAACATATATCTAACATATTAACGTTAATTTTGTAAGCGGGTTCAGGGCCTCAGTCCTAAGAGCTGAGGCCTTACCCCTCCTGCGGAGGGGTAATGCCCACTTACACCCCCTTAGGGGTGATCCCCATTCTGTGAATTCACACCTTTTCAAGGGGCGCATTCCCTTTTGTGCTCTCCAAGTAGTGCGTACAGTTTTGCCAAATCGCCTCTGTATGATGCGATGTTGCCAAACCTATCAGTTTGTTATAGTAAAGCTTGAGATTGTTATACTTTGTTAATGTCTACAGTTTATTCACGCTGTCTACGTTTATTCATAGTTCAAAATGATGTTATATTTAATATGCATGACACTTTGATGAATGTAGTATCAATTCATAGTTCAAGATGCTGGTATCTTTGAAAGTTTGGACACTTTGTTAAGGAATTTTGTTAGATAATGCTGCTTTATCTGTCGATGTTATGCTTGAAAAGTCAGTATAGGTTGAGTTTTGCTGTATGATGAGGGATAGGTTGAGAATTTATTCATAGGTCCAAATGTTGATGTCTTATTCGTAGATTATGATGTTAGTATCTATTGTAGGTTTTCATCCTTTGTAAGTGTTAGATATGTTAGGCTATGTTTAATTTCTGTTAGGTTTTTGTTAAATATTACTATGACAATGCGAAATTAAAACTGGTTTGTTAGAGAAATGATAAGTTTCCTAAGATATTACTGTGTTAACTGACGATGATGTGTTAGAAACGTGAGCATAGGGTAAGTTTTTGCTGGGTAATGTTAGGTTTGCTCGAGAATTTTGCTAATGTCTACGTTTATTCATAGTTCAAAATGATGTTATATTCGATATGAGTGACACTTTGATGAATGTAGTGTCAGTTCATAGTTCATGATGCTGGTATCTTTGATAGATTGGTCACTTTGTTAAGTGGTTTTGTTAGATAATACTGTCTTAGCTGTTGCTGATATGTTGGAAAAGTGGGGATACATTGAGTTTTGTATGTCCTGTTAGCTACTTTACCTTTGATAAGTGGGGAATTTTGTGAATGTTAGCAGATTATTCATACGTGAGGTATGTTAGTTTTGTCGTTGCACATTACATTCTTAGTTCAGATTACGCTATTTTAGTTTTATTGATGTGAAAAACTTTGTTACCTTAACATATATTCGTAGGTCTGTATGATAAATAGGTAAGGTTATGATAAATGTTTGTTAAATATTACTATGTTAAGGTAAAAATACCAATGATATGTTACAGATACGTTTGAAAAAGAGTGAACAGGTTACGTTCTGTATGCAATGTTAGTTACTTTACAGCTGTTAAGTACGGAATTTTGTTAATGTTGACTGTTTATTCGAGCTTGAGGTATGTTAGGTTTGTCGTTGTACGTTATATTCTTAGTTCAGTTAATGATATGTTAGCTTTATTGATGCTAAAACTTTGTTACGTTAGCGTATATTCATTGATCAGTGTATAAAGAACTTATTTTTATGTTATGTTTATCCAAAATGATACTCGAAATATGACTTGAATCGATAGATCATTAGATCATGAAAGGATGGGTGGGGAGGGGAGTAGAGGGTCGGATGGTTTGATTTACTGATTTATTGATTTACAGCATTAAAATCAGTAAACTATTACACTTTACTATGGTATTTTATCCAAAGAACTTGTTTTTATGTTATGTTTGGATAAAACTTTGTTGTTTTTATGTTATGTTTGGATAAAACTTTGTTATTTTTCATGTTATGTTTGGATAAAACTTTGTTGTGTTTGCAATTATTCGTCAGGAATATGATATTTAGGTATGGTTATGATGAAATTTTGTTAAATTTTACTATGTTTAATTAAAAACTGTTACGTTAGCTTTATATTCGCTGTCAGTATGATAATTAGACAGGGTTACGCTAAATTTTTGTTAAATATTAACATGCTAATGTAAAATTAACAATGATGTGTTAAAGATATGATTGAAAAAAGTGTGAATAGGTTACGGTTTGTACGCTGTGCTAGGTTCTTTACTGTTGATAAGTATGGAACTTTATTAATGTTAGTATTTTATTCGCACGTGGGATGTGCTAGGTTTGTCATTGTACATTATATTCTTATTTCTGATAATGCTATGTTAACATTATTAATGTGAAATCAATGTTACGTTAGCATATATTCGTTGGTAAGTATATAAAGAACTTATTTTTATGTTATGTTTATCCGAAATGATACACGAAACGTGACCTGAATAAACATCACAAGATCATGAAAGGGTGGGTGGGACTGGAGGGGAAGGGACGGTTGCTTTGCTTTAGTAATTTAGCGGTTTAGATTGGTAAACTATTACACTTTACTAATACACTTTACTATTACACTTTAAACTTTATTCAAAGAACTTATTTCTATGTTATGTCAGGATAAAACTTTGTTGTTTGCAATTATTTGTTGGGATTATGATAGTTAGGTAAAGTCATGATAAATTTTTGTTAAATATTACTATATTAAGGTAAAAAACTTTGTTACGTTAGCGTATATTCGTTGTTCTGTATGATAATTAGATAAGGATGTGATAAATTTTTGTTAAATATTACTGTGTCAATGTAAAATTAACGTTAATATGTTAAAGATATGTTTGAAAATGTATGAATAGGTTACGTTTTGCATGCAATGTTAGTTACTTTACTGATGCTAAGTGCGGAACTTTTGTTAATGTTAACAGTTTCTTCATGCGTAAGTTGTGTTAGGTTTGTCATAGTGCACTATTTTCTTAGCTCGGGTTATGCTATGTTAGCCTTATCGATGTGAAAACTTTATTACGTTAGCGTATTTTCACTGATTAGTATGGTAATTAGCCAATGTTATGATAATATTTTGTTAAATATTACTATGTTAATGTAAAATTAACATTGTTATGTTAGAGCTATGCTTGAGAAAGTTACGATTTTTATGTTATGTTAGCTTAATTTACTGTTGTTAAGTGTAAAATTTTTGTTAACAAACAAGAATCACGAGGCTGGTATTGTTTCGAAACGAACCGCATACAACAATCATAGGTATTGCAAAATGTTTCGAAAAGTGGGAGGAGTTTGAGCAAATTCTCGAATTGTATCTGATAACTCTATTGAAACAGGAAATACAAATACATACGTGAAACGAATTACTCGTAAGTCATAGATATGAAAATACAAATATATGATACGATTTCATGTTTAAACAAAGTTGTACATAGCATGTTGTATAGACTTTTTAACCGTTATAGTTCGTTCGCGTGCTATATCTTTGTTTACTTTCTTATGATTGGTTAAAAGAAAGAATCTCATTACCTTTGAGGACTGCTTACGCACACGATTTCCATCAGTTAGACATTTTTCGCTGAGCTGTTACGATGACATCTCCTCGCATCTTTACGCTTGTTGTTGATATATTTACGAGGTCTTTCATTATACCCAATGATATGTCATTTATATTTATTCGTAAACCGAATAGAGACCCCAATCCATTGGTTGCATTCCAGCCTTAGGTTCAAATAATAGACCCATATTCATATCTGTTGAAGAATTCATCAAGATTATCGACATCGTTGCAGCTTTGGTAACGGATGAGTGTGTGTTATCCGATGCATCGAAGCGTAGTGAAATATCTGACTGGGGAGACAGTGAGAATGGTTCTAATAGAATATATGCTGCTTTCTCGTCGTATGACAATATTAAAAGCCTTGATGTACGCAACTATTGGAGACCAATCGATGGGGCGACTTTCTGGCGTACATGCATAGGTTTCACAGTTTGAACATCGAAAATATTACAGCTTTGATTAAAATAAAAAATGAATTAACATCGCATCTTAACGATGTTGACATACTCGGGGACTTAATACATATAGCTCACGGTGTAATCTATGATATTTACACTGAAACATATGGTTTACCGTATAATGCGATATACAGGAGTGCACTAATAACTATCTGCATGGATACGTTTACTTCTCTCTGGAGCGATAGAATGAATGCTGTTGAACCAAAATATGCAGAAAAATGGTTTAGTGTTGCAGATGACATTTATATTTACATCCTTTCAAAGAGTGTTGAATCTCTGGATAGATATATAGAACTTGCTCAAAATATACAGAATCCTCTGTCTCATGAATAGATGAATTAATATGTTTAAAATAAAACGTATGTTTTTATATATTTATATAATGCTCTTTTCATTGAAAATTAAGTTATAAAAATGAAAACTTGTTTTACTTTCCCTCATGTGAACTTTATTGGTTAAGATGTTAGTGATAGCTGTTGTGTGTGTTAGGTATGTTATGTTCATAGTTTACCTTTACCGAGGATAAAACTTTGTTATGTTAGCTGTTATCCTAATAAATAAAAAAAAATTACTATGCTAATTTTTGTTAAATATTACTGTGCAAATGTTAATTGGCATAATGTTATAAAACATAAAGACATTAGCAAAAACATAAAAGGTTTTTAATAAATTTGTTATGTTGACCCTATTGCAAGCAAGAATCAAATGTATAGCCTAATGTTTCGAAAACGAACCAAACAAGAATCATAGGTATTGCGTAATGTTTCGAAAAGTGGGAGGAGTTTGAGCAATTTTTCGACTTGTATCTGATGACTCTAGTGAAACAGGAAATACAAATACAAACGTGAAACGAATTGCTCGTAGGACCTGGGTATTAAAATACAATTTTGTATGCTGTGTTATTTACTTTGCTATCGTTAAGTACGGGACTTTGTTAATTTTAAGCGTTTATTCGGGTTTGAGCTGTGTTTAGGTTTGTTATTGTACATTATATTCTTAGTTCAGGCTATGATATGTTAGCTTTATTGATGTGAAAACCTTGTTAAGTCAGCAAATATTCGTTGACCGATATGATAATTAGGTTAGGTTATGGTAAATTATTGTTAAATGTTACCATGTTAATGTAAAATAACAGTGATATGTTAGAGATATGTTTGAAAAAAGTATGAATAGGGTACGTTCTGTATGCAATGTTAGTTACTTTAGTGTTGTTAAGTATGAATCTTTGTTAATGTTAGCTGTTTATTCGTGTTTAAGATGTGTTAGGTTTGTGGGTGTACATTATATTCTTAGTTCAGGTTATATATGTTAGCTTTATTGATGTGAAAACAATGTTACGTTAGCATATATTCATTGGGCAGTATGATAATTAGGTTAGGTTATGATAAATTTTTGTTAAATGTTACTATGTTAATGTAAAATAACAGTGATATGTTAGAGATATGTTTGAAAAAAGTGTGAATAGTGTACGGTCTGCATGCAACGTTAGTTACTTTTCTGTTGTTAAGTATGGTACTTTGTTAATGTTGATTGTTTATTCGTGTTTAAGGTATGTTAGGTTTGATGTTATACATTATATTCTTACATCCGGTTATGTTATGTTAGCTTTATTGATGTGAAAACTTTGTTATGTCAGCATATATTCGAGGGTTAGTATAAAAAGAACATTTTTACGCTATGTTTATCCAAAATGATACTCGAAATATGACTTGAATCAGTAGATCAATAGATCAATAGATCATTAGATCAATAACTCGATAGATCAGGGTTGGGACGGGGAGGGGGAAGGAGGGGTGGCTTGATTTACTGATTCACTGATTTAATGTTTTAGTGTATGTAAATTTTTTACGTTATAAACATAAAAAAGAATAAAATTTTTAGTAAAAACAAAAGTTTTTAAAAAAATAAAATTAAAAATAAATGTTTTTTAAAACAACAAAAAGTTTCAAATAAATAAAATTAAAAATAAATAAAAGATTTTTAAAAACAAAACGTTTTAAAGAAATGAAATTAAAAATAAATAAAATATAATAAATAAACAAGCACGGCGCAATAGAGATTTGTTAAATGAATATTTACCGCATCAGCTTCGTACGTGTTCGTCCTGTATGCTTTGTTAGTTACTTTACTGTTGTTAAGTATGGAACTTTGTTATTGTTAGCAGTTTATTCGAGCGTAAGGTATGTTAGGTTTTGTCATTGTATATTATACTCGTTGTTCAGGTTATGATATGTTAGCTTTACTGATGTGAAAACTTTGTTACGTTAGCATATATTCACCTATCAGTATGGTATTTAGGTTAGGTTATGATAATGTAAAAATATCCATAATATGTTAGAAAAAGTGTGCGTAGGTTACGTTCTGCGCAAAATGTTAGTTACTTTACTGATGTTAAGTATGGAACTTTGTTAATGTTAACAGTTTATTCGTGCTTAAAGAGTGTTAGGTTTGCCTTTGTACATTATATTCTTAGTTCAGATTATGACATGTTAGCATTATTGATGTGAAAACTTTGTCGCATTTGCATATATTCGTTGGTCAGTATGATAATTAGGTTAGGTCATGATAACATTTTTTTTAAATGTTTTTATGTTAATATAAATTACAACGATATATTAGAGATATGTTTGAGAAAGTGATGAATAGGTTACGTTTTTGTATGCTATGTTAGCTACTTTACTGTTATTATGTGTGGAACTTTGTTAATGCTAACAGTTTATTCATGCCTAAGGTATGTTAGGCTTTGTCATTGTACATTATATTCGTAGTTCAGCTGATGCTATGTTTGCTTTATTAATGTTGGAAACTTTGTTACGTTGGCAAATATTCATTGATCAGTAGGATAATTAGACAAATGTTATGATAAAATTTTGTTAAATATTACTATGTTAATGTAAAAATATCCAGAATAAAAACTGTTTAAAGCATATAAAACAAAAATTAATAAAAGCTTTATGTTATGTTATACAGATATGACCTGAATCAGTAGCTCGATAGATCAATGGAACAATAGATCATAGGTAGGGAGGGTTGTGAGGCTAGGGAGGTTGAGGAGGGTGAGGAGGCTGGGGAGGCTGGGGAGGCTGGTGAGACTGGGGAGGCTGAGGAGGCTGGGGAGGCCAGGGAGGCTGAGGAGGCAGAGGAGGCTGGGGAGGTCGGGGAGGCTGAGGAGGCTAAGGAGGCTGGGGAGGCTGAGGAGGCCAGGGAGGCTGAGGAGGCTGAGGAGGCTGGGGAGGCCGGGGAGGCTGAGGAGGCTGAGGAGGTTGGGGAGGCTGGGGAGGCTGGGGAGGGTGGGGAGGGTGGGGATTTGATTTATATAAAAAACTAAAAAAAAATTTTTAATTTATTTTTCTTTTTTTAAATTTTTTAATTTTTTTTTTTTTTTAAATTTTTTATTTTATATTTTTATTTTTATTTTTTTTATTTATTTATTTATTTATTTATTTATTTATTTATTTATTTATTTATTTATTTATTTATTTATTTATTTATTTATTTATTTATTTATTTATTTACGAACTTGCAACCCTCATTTTCGAGTTCTACGTGCTTATAAACATATATTTCGATACTAATATGTGACTAGATGCTTATTTATTAATTCAGCATTGCACCGGTACCAACAACCGGTGCAAGCACCGGAGTCGACACCGGTGCATATGTTAACTCTGGCTCTTCTTACTCAGACTCCTTCTCCACTCTTTCCTTCTCAGCCACAGAATCCAACTCATTTCTCCAGTTCTCTTAAGCATTCTATTCATTTCTAAGGGGTACCCACCCACATCTAGGTTTCCCCGACACCCTTTGAGACATTGAAACCATCATATTCGAGATCTATGGGTTCAATAACACATACGAAGACATCAATATTGTACCATTACACAAATATTTAATAACTCGGCACCGCACTGGAGCCAGGACCGTTGCGGATGTCAACTCCTACTCCTCTGAGTCAGACTCCTTCTCCATTCTGTCCTTCCTTATTCATCTTTCATCCTTATTCCTTCTTCATTCGACCTCTGCTTTGCACTCTGTGTTTTTTTTCAGTCGGGACTCCCCTATGTGGGGGGTCCTAGAAACCCTATACGGTCTTATAGCCATTATATTCGAGATCTACTGGTTCGATAACCTATATAAGTACACCAACATTGTTGTTATACGAACGGCACCGCACCGGCTCCAGCACCTGTGCTGGAGCCAACTCCTCCGAATCCGATACCAACTCTTTCTAGAAATTCAACTCTGAATCCTCTCACCAAATTTCAGCCTTCTACAAACATGTCTACGACGACGAGGTTACGTTACCATCTAACCACTCTCCAAATTTTAACTCGATTCGATAACTCTAACCCATGTAGATATATATCGGAGCCATAGGCTGAGCCGGAGCCGGAGCCGGAGCCGGAGCCGGAGCTTAAAAATCATTTCATATATATATATATATTGGTGATATATATATATATATATATATATATATAGATATATATATATATATATATATATATATGTATTAAGGGGTTACGGTAAATTTGTAGATATAGTATATATATATATATATATATATATATATATGATATATATATATATATATATATATATATATATATATATATATATGTTGTGAGAATTGCATATGGATGGCAGGGAGTCGCCTTTGCTGGCGGAATCGGAACCGAAGTTGGAGGCAGAGCGGTGCGGAGTCGGAACCGCAACCGGAGTCGGAGCTGGAGGCTGAGCGGTGCGGAGATGGAACCGCAGCAGAAGGACCTAGGGGTTGAGCGGAAGGCGGCTCAAAAATTGAATCCTTCTACGTAATTCTAATAAGTGAGAAAAAAAAATCATAATAATAATAATAATAATAATAATAATAATAATAATAATAATAATAATAATAATAATAATAATAATAATAATAATAATAATAATAATAATAATAATACAGACAGACAGACACACACACACACACACACAATCGCTATAATTATCATTATAATTATAATTATAGTGATAATTATACTTATAATTATAATTATAATTATAATTATAATTATAATGCAATCCACTTATAATTATAATAATAATAATAATAATAATAATAATAATAATAATAATAATAATAATAATAATAATAATAATAATAATAATAATAATAATAATAATAATAATAATAATAATAATAATAATAATAATAATAATAAACCATTCGAACACCTGGTCGAAAGGGATCTGTTAGGCCTAATCTTCATTCTAAAATGGAAGAGGCAAAAGGGCGTAGCGACATATTTCAGCTATGCTCACGGGGGGAGGTACCCCCTATATACATCCTAGAGACTTGAAAATTCGCGTGTGATCAGTTTAACACCTCAATACCCTATATACCAAGTTTCAAGACGATAGCTCTAATAGTTTTTGAGAAATCGCTGCTATCGACGAGATTGTGGCATAACTACAGCGATTAGAAGGTTAATTATAGTAAGGATTTACTTACGATTCTACCCTCAGCATGCTAGAACAACACATTCTCAATAACAACATACAGCTCTCATATCCTCTTCCGCTTTTACTAAGCTTAATACATCTCTTTTTAGAACATAGTCTTTTCCAATTTCAAAATTCCTTCTTCCTACAAAAAAATGGACTCAGCATGGGATCCCCTTTCTCACCTACTCTCAGCAATTTATACATAGAACACACAGAACTCTACCACATGGTTCCTCTTTCTGAACTTCAAAATTTCAACTGGCACCGCTATGTCGATGACATATTCGTATCCTTACCACACAACATAGACCATACCAACATATTAAAACTCATTAATATATACATTTTTCCATACAATATACATTAGAATACCCTCATAACTCCACACTTCCCTTCTTAGACACACTTATCTATTGACACAACTCTTTCCACCTCAACTTTTCTGTATATCGAAAGCCCACCTCCAACCCATCTTACATACACTGGTTCTCTTCGCATTCCAGTACTATAAAAATCGCCACCCTTACCACATTATACATTAGAGCCCTCAGAATCTGCTCTCCCATCATTCTTAAAAAAGAGAATAATCTTATCCGAAATACGTTCACCAAACTACATTATCCTACATACATCATCAACAAAGCTTACAGAAAAGCAAGATCAAAATACTATAACAATAATACCATTCCCCCCACCACAAACAATCCTCAAAACATCTCCTACCTACCCATCCCTCTAAAAAACACACAAAACCTTAAAAAATACATACCCCAAAACATCACGCTTACTTCCACCAATGCTCTCCTTTTAAGATAAACTCTTCCATCCACCAAAACCACCCCATGAACCTCCCTCTACAATGTGTATACACCATACCATGCAATCATTGCCCAGAAACATACATAGGTGAAACAAACAACTTTATCAGAAGAAAATATCAACACTCATACGATCTACACAACGATAATCAAAACTCATCACTAACCACACACAGATCACAATTCAACCACTTTATTAACACTAATTCCATGCAAAACCTAATCTGCATCTCCAACCATCAAAAAAGAAAATTAATTGAAACCTACTGCACACACAATTTCAACAATTTCAACAATATGCAAGGCGAACATAAATTAGACCATTTACAACACAAACTTTCAAAATATCATTCTCCAACCATCAAAAAAAATGAACAAATATATTAGGAAAAACATCCCCAAACCATAACCCCCCAATAATGACTTTTTTCTCTTCCCACCCCTCCCTTTACCTCTTAATATCATTTTCAATTAATGTTAGTTCGTACATCGGTTCAGAACAAATTATTGATTTTCCAAAAGTTGTTTTCATGTGCACATAGTATAAATAAATCCCACGGAAGAAATTTTTCAACAGCATACTTGCCCATGTCATCACTCATGAAAAATAAAAATGTAACACCAAATCCGTTGAAAATATTTTCAGCAGTCTTTTTCCAGAGTTGGTATATCAAACATAAAGGCAGCTGACGAGGCTTCTTGATATGAAGCGAAAGGCTCCTGCCATCCTATTTAATTCATACCATTAACTTATGGAAAATAGAATTTTTAACATTGTTTTAACCTTAAATATGTGTTTAAGTGTATAAATAAATCCATCTTTAGTTATAGTTTCGCTTTATGCCAAAGGGTTCGCAAATATTATTACATACAAACTACGTCAAAAGTAGATTATCTTTAATATATATATATATATATATATTTACAGTAGAGAGCAGAGCAGTTATTTTATATATATATATATATATATATATATATATATATATATATATATATATAAATATATTTTAACTTATATAAAAATATATATAAAAAAATTATATATATATATATATATATATATATATATATATATATATATCATCTACCTTTTCCACCCAAGACTGGGGGTAAGGTGCGTAACATGCACTGGAAACAGAAACGTAGTAGAAGAATATGAAACAAGTCGAAAAAAAAGCCCAGCCTTACCTCCACTTTATACCTATTAGTGAAAACTCGTCGCAGTCAGAAAATCCACCCTAGAGCTTCTTGGGACCGCGATGGACCCTCACTGTGGCATATCGTCAGTGAAGGGTTCATCCCCTGGTCCAGGTGTGCCAAAGCCATACCCCCTTCGCAAAACCCCTCCATTCACTCTTATTATGCACTTTTCTTCTTGCCTCTGCCAAACTCACATTTCTCTCCTCCAGGCAATACTTCACTGACTTAATCCACTTTTTCCTCGGTCTCCCAGCCCGTCAATTCCCAACACACCACTATACATCCGCTTAAGCAACCAACTATCATTTATCCTTTCCACATGAATAACCCATCTCAACCTACTTTCATTAATTCTCTCATTTTTTTTACAGTTATCACCACCGCTCACGGGCAAAGCCCTATTCAAGGATTGGGTGTTAAAATCAACAAAAATTCAACTAACGCAAATTACGCAGATGAGCACAGACGCGGGCTTTAAAGTGAGGGAGATTAAATTAAGTAGGAAACACAGAAGATGGAAGAGAATTCCACAGAACAGAGGTGGCAGGAAAGAAAGAGGCACCGCAGCGAACTAGTCTGGAGTTGCTGATATCAACACAAAACTCATGTGCCGACACAGCACCCCTTGTACTACGAGGGCGTCTTAAAGGTGGTGGCACGCGAGTGGAAAGTTCCCTCGAGCACTTGCCACTACGGTACCTATAGAAAAGAGATAAAGCACCAGCATCACGTCGCAAAGATAGAGGGTCAAGTGAACTAGAAAGAACAGGACAGTTTGTAAGTCTTTTTGCTTTTGACTCGACCCTATCCAAAAGCCGGGTGAAACCTGAGCCCCCCCAGATATGAGAGCAGTACTCCATACAAGGGCGAATGAGCCTTGTATAACTGGAGCGGCTCCAGAAGAGGAAAGTCTCGCAGTCTAAACAGAACTGCCAGTTTCTTTGAGGCCGCCTTAGCAAACGTTGTGATGTGAGGTTTCCAAGACATTTTTTTGTTTATGTTAATGCCAAGGATGTTTATATTGTCAACAGGAGAGACGAGAGAACCGTCGAAAGAGATAGGAAAGTTAGAAGGTGTCTTAGAGAGGGAGATTTGTAGAAGTTGAGTTTTTAAAGAATTGAATTTCACAAGGTTCAGACAACCCCACCCGGAAATTCTATTCAGATCAGCGAGAATAGAATTGGAAAGATTAAGACGAGAGGCAATTCTAGGATTAAAAGAAGGAGCAGAATTGAAATGAGTTGAAGAATGAAGAGTCGAGTCATCGGCATATGAATGAATAGAATTAGATGTGCAGGTGAGAAGATCATTAATGAAAAGTAGGAATAAAGTAGGAGATAAGACAGAACCCTGAGGAACACCACTATTGACAGAAAATGAAGAAGAAGTCGCCCCATCAACAACAGCCGATATTGAGCGATTTGAAAGAAAACTAGACATAAGTAAGCAAAGAGAAGGAGGAAACCCAAAGGAGGGGAGAGCTTGGAGAGCAGTGAGGGGCGCCATACCCGGTCAGCTTTGATATGTCAAGCGCCACCACGCAAGTCTCTCCGAAGTTCCTAAGAGGCGGAAAAACCATAAAATCAGTAGGATAGGTATGTCGACAATAGACTCAAGTGCCGAAAGCCGTACTGGCGATCGGAAAGAAGTGAATGAGATTCCAGATGATCTAAGAAGTGAGAGTTGAGAAGAGTTTCAAAGATCTTAGATAGAATACAAGTAAGAGCTATAGGGCGATAGTTAGAAGGATCAGAGCGGCTTCCTTTTTTCGGAATAGGTTGGACATGTGCGCGCTTCCAATACTGAGGGAAAGTGTTAGTATTGAGACATAGATATAGTTAACCGAGGGGGCGGGATGGGGTACGGAAGCACACTCCCTCAAAACTCGGGGAGGAATGCCATCCGCCACCCGCCTTCCTAACGTTCATAGATTTCAGGAGCCCATGCACCCGATCGAATGTAATCACAGGCAAAGGCATAGGACACCTGAGAGGAGAAGGAGGAGGATAAGAGGAATGCCAGAATCGTCCAGGGTTGAGTTAGAGGAAAATAGGAGGCCGAAGAGATTGGCCTTTTCAGTTGGAGAATTAGCAACAGAATTATCAGAGCGAATAAGAGGAGGAAAGACAGATTTACAGAAGTTGTTAGAGATGTTTTTGGCAAGAGGCCAGAAAGATTTGTTAGTAGGAGAACCAAGGAGGTTAGCGCACTTTCGTTTGATGAAAGCCCGCTTTGCTCGTCGAAGAGTATTCCTGCAACGATTTCTAGCAGAATGAAAATTAGCAAGAGTGATAGGAGAACGAGAATTTTTCCACTCCCGATACGCACTGTCTCTAGCCTGAATGGCCAGAGAACAAGCACGATCGAACCATGAATTATGAGGAGAGAAAGATTTAGTCGAAGAACGAATGAACCTGCTCATCCCATCAACGATTACAGCTCCCACCTTATCGGCAGAAGTCGAAGCGTCACCAGAGACAAAGCAGCAGTCATTCCAATTATAGTTAGCGTATAAGCAACGCAAAGCCCCCAATCGGCCCGATCAAAGTGCCAGAAAAAACGCATAGGGCAGGATGAGCTGTTGGAGAGAAAGTATTAAAATTAAGAGATATAAGGTTGTGGTCAGATTTACCGATAGGAGCAAAGGTGGTGTATTTATAGAGAGAAGGACTAGTGGTGAAACATAGGTCAAGTGTGTTCAAGAATTGGTTGGGACGATCCGGAATGTGTGTAGGTTCTTAATTAGTTGCTCCAGATCATTGAGAATGCTGAATGATTCGGCCTCCTCCCCACCTAAATCAGTATGAGAGGACCCCAACCATTCAGTGTTGTGTACATTGAAATCCCCTAAATAGAGGACCTCAGTATTTGGATGAGAAGATATAACAGTCTCGTGAGAAGTAGTAAGATATTCAAAAAAGGCGTGAAAATCTGTTCTGTTAAGAGAACAGTAGCAGAAGTACAAGATTATTGTAGTAGAAGGAAGAAAGATTTTAAGCCATATAACATCGAAGTTAGGAGATTCGAGATTCTCGAGACGTGTTATAGGAGTGTTTATGTTTACATAGGCACATACTCCACCCTTCAGACGGAAATTATTAAATAAGTTGTAGTTGGATACGTTAAATGAGTTAGAGGATGAATTCTTAGCCATCTGAGTCACAGACAAGAGCAAAAGGTTAGGGTTAGAGTTAGAGAGGTGATATTCAACAGAGGCAAAGTTTGAGTTTAAGTTGCGGATGTTGATAAAGTCGATAGAAAGTCCGAGCCTGTGCAAATTTGCCATCCTACACGCACACAAAGCCACAGCAAAACAAAAACAACAGACAAAAACAAACAGACAAAAACAAACAGTAAAAAAAAAACAAAAACACAATGTGAAATCAGGATAAAATTGTTTGTATGCTAAAACCTAAATTTAAAATAGGAAATTATAAAACACTAAAACCGTATTTACAGAAATTTTGAAAGATCTAGAGAGTTAAAGCACACAAAATCAACACACTAAACTAAAACACATTAAATCTACACACACACACACAGACAAACAAAATAACTTAAACAAATAACTAAAACAAAAGCTAAATTTAAAAGTACCCCAACGTAATGAAAACCTGCATTAAAACCGTAAAATTTAAATTTAAAACCTTATATTAATAAAAAGAGTAAAAAAAAAAAAAAAAATTAAAAGAAAAAGTAAAAAAAAAATAAAAAATAAAACCAAACTTAGCTTAAAGTTTCAAGAAGGTAAAATTTTCGGAGCAAATCCTCATTTATTAATTATATAAATATGATAGATACGTAAAAAAAATATTAGCAAGGGATGAACACTAAAACAACAGTAGGGAACAATAAGTTAATTAAAATGGGTGGACAACTAAAATAAAATTTAAACACAAGATTAAAATAACACAGGGAAGACCAATCACACGAAACAACCTCACAGCACGAGCGTCAACTATCAACATTACCCCTCATTACACAACTATCTAATACGTTCATTCCTCATTTTATCAACTCTTCTCACACCTAACATGCCCCTAAGATTATCCATCTTAAGATATTGAACTTTTGATCTATACCTCTTACTCCAGACCGTAGTTTCACTACTAATCATTAGCACAGGTAACAACATACCCTCATGTAAGATCCTAGCGCACTCAAGGCCTAGTCTCTTTACATCCGACAACGATTTAATTGCACCAGCCACCTTCCTGCTATTCACAACTTTCCTAAAACACTATGCATCATCCGTTCCCTTTCATCCAACATATACCCTAAATATTTAAACTCAAACCCTTGTTCCAGATGTTCGCCATCTAACATAACTTCACACTGAAGACGTTCCTCACTCCCAATCATAACCTTACTCTTATCTACGTTTACTTTCAAACCCCTCCTTTTACACACCCTGCCAAATCTCTCTAATAATCCTCTCAAACTCTCTTCAGATTCACCACACATAGAAAATCATCCGCATATAATAGGTAGGGTACCCTGCACTCACCTCCATTTCCATCATTCTAACACCATTTCCTGCCGCCCCCACCTCTAACTCTTTCATAACTCCATCCGTATGCAAATTGAATAACCAGAGAGACATAGCACATTCCCTGCCTCACTCTACTATTAATATTGAACCAATCACTTTGGATACTATTAATTCTTACACACGCTTCACTATCCTCATACATACTTTTGATTCCATTTAGGAGCCTACCACCAACACCATATATCACTAACACCTGCCATAGAGCTTCTCTATTAATATTTTCATACACCTGTTGCAAATCCATAAAACCTAAATACAATT
>JABUQX010143796.1:7500-12656 GCA_015478945.1 Trachelipus rathkii
ACTACTACTACTACTACTACTACTACTACTACTACTACTACTACTACTACTACTACTACTACTTCTTAATTTTGTTAAATTTTCTAAAATGCTACGTCGATATTATAAAACACATACAGTATATATGTGAAATTATACATTTTGCCAGTGCGAAAGTAGAGTGGTGTGGAAGGACTTATTTTTTATACAAATTTTTATATATAAAAAAGTTCAATTTCAATTTTTCCATCTTCAGCAAAACCTTTCTTGAAATTACTGAATATTCTTTATTATAAATAAACAATAACAAAAAAAATAAAAAAGAAAAATTATTTTGAATAACGGCAAAAAAATTCCTTATTGGAAATCGATTCTTCAGTATTTACCAGTTTTATTATTATTATTATTATTATTATTATTATTATTATTATTATTATTATTATTATTATTATTATTATTATTATTATTATTATTATTATTATTATTATTATTATTATTATTATTATTATTATTATTATTATTATTATTGTAGTGATTATTATTATTATTATTATTATTATTATTATTATTATTATTATTATTATTATTATTATTATTATTATTATTATTATTATTTAATTCATAATATGATAGCAATATAGGTAATTAGGCATTCATAAAATCGAATATAGGTTACTTACATGAACAGCTGTTTTCACACATAGATGCGAGCATGCACGTACAAACCCCTCCCCTTATATATATATATATATATATATATATATATATATATATATATATATATATATATATATATATATATATATATATATATATATATATTTATACTTTGTTTTCTCTCTCTCCCCTCCTATGGGAAGGGGGGGATCCCGAGGTATTGTGTCACCATAGCAAGTTGAACCCCCAGATCTATCAGAATATGTGTATCAAAGTTACACTTGATGTCCGTTAAGTCCAAGCAATTTAGAAAGAAATGCCCTGTGCCATCATTTGTCTGGGAGGGACACATTTAACAGTGGGGGGGGGGGAGGGTACCTTATAAAATCTGTTTATATTCCTGATGAGAATGATGTTGCCCAAAGCGAAGACGGGACAGTCTAAGGATTGTTCTATGGGAAATATTTCGGATGAACGTACTTGAAGTATTGTGTTGTTTGGGTATTCAGAGATAGTTCTTTGTGTCAAATGAGTGTGGATGTGTTTGATAATGGACGTATCTGGGGGTGGGGCTGGGGGAAGCTTGCTATAAATGTTAGAATAGTACATGGCTGGTGTGATTCTTTTTTTATTTCATGGTGCCGGAGGTTGTGGCAATGTATGGTGTAGGAGGGTGTTCTATTGCGAGTGTTTTGCTATAAAATTACCAGCCAATCATGTAAAGATAGGCCTCCAGGGGAATAATTCTTGTTTCTTGTTTGTAAGTGGTGGATGGGAGTGAATGGGAGACAACCTCTCATTATTCTCAGAGCTTTGTTTTGAATGACCTCTAGTTTTTGGATGTTGGACTCAGATATTGTGAGAGCCAAGGCGGCCGATGCGTAAACTATGGTAAGGGGCTCCTTGTGTTGGCCAAAATTTGTTCCGCATAGCGTTTTCATCCCATTTAGTTTATGTTTGACTCTAGAAGAAATGTTGTTTATGTGAGTGGTAAATGTCATGTGTGTATCGAAAGTTGTGCCAAGGATGGAGGGTTTCTTATTAAGAGAAAGTCTATTGTTTGATAAGAGAATTGTTAGATGAGTGCTAGACTGTCTGTTACCAGCTGTAAGTAATGAGATAGAGGATTTTTGGGGAGATGCTGTCATTTTGTTTGTTGACAGCCGTTGTTCCAATTGGTTTACATATTGCTGTAGTTCTTGTTTTGCTGTATCTATGAAGGGGCTTTGAGCTGTGATTGTGTGGTCGTCTGCTTAACTATTGATTTTTATAGAATGTGATGTGGGTTGTGGTAAATCGTGCATTAAAAAATTAAAGTGTTGGTGACAAGATGACACCCTAGGGGACTCGATTGTATAAACTGCATGTTTGAGAGGTGTGGCATCCATGTATGACTCTACCTGTACGACCGGATAGGAAATTTTCAATTATTTTTTTGTCATTGGTGTTTATTTCAGTGTATAATACTGTCTATTAAAATGAGACGTGGGACTGTATCAAATGCTTTGTTTATGTCTATTGCTGCTAGAAAAGTGTGGGAGGGGGGTAGGTTTTGATAAAAACCGGTTAAGATATGTTGTGTCAGAGCTGTAAGCAGTGTGTTGGTGGAGTGCTTTTGTCTGAAATCATGTTGCGTATCTAAAAGGGGGATTCTTTTCAGGATTATTATTAGCCTTTCGAAAACTGTAGATATTGTAGATAGTATTGAGATAGATCTATATGAAGCAAGACTGTTGGGTCGTTTGTTAGGTTTTGTAATGGGGATTATGTAAGCATGTTTCCAGAAAGGTGGGATGGTGCTGTTTAGTCTGCTGTATTGAAAATTTGCGTTTGTACTGCTATGGATTTAGTTTGAGGTGGATGTTGGAAATTTTGTCTGAACCTTCTGCTTGTGAGTTTTTGAGGTTGCTGATTTGATGGCATTGAGTACCTCAAACTGAGTGAATGGGGGGGGGGGATTGTTGGTTATCCTTTAATTTCTTTAGTTAAACTGCTATTCTATTAGTGGATGTTGTAGGTTTATGATTAATTTTGGAGAAATGTGACATAATAAGATTACATTGATTTCTAGGGCTAAAGATTTTATTGTTCTGTTTACAGAGATGGCTTCGTGAGTTGGTGTGAGTTGTGCATGTGAAGTGTGTATTTTTTTATTGTTGGGCTGTTTTTATAGTGTAGTGTTTGGATGTATCGTTGTCACGCTTTTATTCTTATTCATGTTTATTAAATTGTTTATTCTACTGCTGAGACCTATGGTTTGGTTTATTTGGTTTTGACTTGATGTCTATTTTATGGGAGGGATTTTTTCTGTTCTATCAGGGTGTTTATTATTGGTGGAAAGTTGGGATTGAAATGTTTGTGGTAGCCATTTGTGTTTTTTTTAATGAATTTAATATGGTTTTATTGAAATGTTGTATGGCTTTATCGAAAGATGTAAAGTTTGCTGTTTGGAAGAATTGATGTTCTTGTTCTATGGACTCCGTGTCCGTGTATGCTTGCCAGTTTGCTTTCTTGTACCTAATGTAAGCTCTTTTAAAAGTTCTATATATGGTGTATGGGGGGGATTATGCTGGATTGCAATTAATATTAGAATGTGATCAGAGGATAGAGCGTGAAATTTTTGCCGTGTTGCGGTGACCTAGATTTGGGGGAGGGAACAAAAGAAAATATCTGGGAATGTGGGGTTCTAATTATGTTGGAATGGTTGTCGAGTCGGGTGATTTCTGTTGTTGAGAATGTTAAGTGAGTATGTAGTGTAGTTTGTCTATGAGTGTAATATCTGTTGGTGATGGTGTGTGTGTTAAGCCATGCGGGGTGGTAGGCATTGAAGTCCCCGACAAGTATCAGATCATTATATTGGGTTAGGGGTGATAAGTCTGGGACATAACATTGGTACAGAATTCAGACATAGATATTTATCAGATTATAACTTTTTTTGTTGATTTTTATTTCAATGGATTGGTATGAGGAGGTTTGATCGTGGTTCATTCTTTGTTGTGTGTGGTTTGTGGTGATTCGGAATTGTAATTGTATATTTTTGTGTACAAGTATAAGTAGACCATGCCCTGGTGAGGGCATATCTTGTCTTAAAATTGTGTAATTGGGAAATTTCGAGAGTCGGGTATCTGATGTGAGATTAGATTCTTGTATTAGTGTTATTTGTATGTTGAATTTATTTAAGGTGTGGAGAAATTCTTTATGTTTATATTTGATACTATTTATCTTTAGTTGAAGCATGTTAATTGAGTTATATGGGTGGGGTTTTTGGATTTCCGTCTGCGAATCTGTGCATGATTGGCAGAGCCCTTTTTAGAATATTGGTTGAGGGAATAGGGATTAGTGTATCTGAAATGAAATAGAGTTTGCAAATGTTGCAAGATACTGTGGCATTACCTCGAGAGATTGGTCTATTACATTTTGGACAAGGATGTTCTCTGGGTCCAGGATTTGATTTTATGTCTCAGGCCAATTGGAGTAGTTGGAGGGGACTCGCCGGTCTTGCGCACCCCAAATGCAAAAAAGGTTGAGTATATAGGCAAAAATTTTTTTGGACTCTTAAACAAAAGCTGGGTGCCGATCCTAAGGATCGCACTTTCCGCAGGAAGTGAGAGTGAGATGAAGTCCTTTGTGATATAGCATAATGGTTCCTCTGTATCCGTGAATCACTGACTGGAACGAACAGTCGAATTTAAGGGGAACCATGTCTCCGTATGTCCACCAACGGCGAACAAGTGGAATACATCTGAAACTATATATATATATATATATATATATATATATATATATATATATATATATATATATATATATATATATATATATATACTATATATATACTATATATATATATACTCTCTTTCTTTAACTATATATATATATATATATATACATATATCTTTATATGCCTATATATATATATATATATATGTAATATATATATACTTTATATATCTAACTCTTACTATATATATATATATATATATGTAGTAACTATATATATATATATATATATGTATATGTACTATATATATATATACAACTTTATAATACGATACCTTCTTTCTTATATATAACTATATATATTATTTATATATATATATATAACTTAATATATATATATATATATATAATATAATAATAACTATATATATATATATATATATATATATATATATATATATATATATATATATATCTTTCTTAATAATAATAATAATAATATATATATATATATCAACTCTAGTGTGGGAAGCTCTCGACTGGGTGGAGCGAGAGAATTTGAACTATTCTCTCCTAACTTTACATTATTAAACAGTATTTAGTTAATTACATTGCACCAAAATGCTTTTGCTAATGGGAGAAACTCCGGCGTCACGATGGATACAATAGCCAGGTTAAGTCGCTAGGACCATGCTGTCCCTGGGACCTTTTCTCGTGGGTCCGACTGACGGGACGCAAGTCCTTACTAGGGATCCTGAGGGTTTATATCTCTATAACTATATACATATATATATATATAT